>JAODUG010005398.1:0-18575 GCA_027564795.1 Aphredoderus sayanus
CATTAAGACAGTTCATACTATAAATCTAGGTAACGATGCTATGATAACCTCTTGTTAGAATCCGCTACACTCTGAACTCTCATTGACATGAACTGGAACAGGCAGCCTTGTGTATATTTTAAGGTCATTCCAAGACCAAAGGCTGGTGCTCCTTTACTGACTGAGGAGGCATTGTTCCCCGTTTAGCCCTGGCCATAGTCGCACAGACGCGCAGATCGCCGCCTTCACTGTCTCGCAGGAAGAGAGGCCGGCCTAGCTACTTTCCAAAGCCAACCGCCGCTACACCCACACGCGTTTAAAGGCAAGGCTCTGGAGCACAGGGAGCTGAGTGGGAGACCGAGGTCACCTCTCAAGACCTCAGGCATTCAGACGCCCCTGCCTGACTATCCAATCAGCCTCGTCTTTGTTGCTACTGCAGAGGCCATAATGTAAAGGTGTCCTGGTGGGGTAGCTTGCTAGGCTAACAGACTGACAGTACCAGAGACTGACGGTGGGTCCAGGTGGGGCGCCTTCTGATCGGCGCAGGTGAGTGGGCCGGCCTGGGGGAAAAAGTAGGCACATCAGTGACCCAATGCAGACCACTATGGACTCCCTATGTATGTCTATCTGTCTATCTAACTAACCGTCTATCTAACTAACTACTGTATGTAAATGGTTGTTATACATTTACGGGTACAGTATCTTTTGTTTATTTGTTTTGGGCTATTTTAATCTCCTGTACTGGAATTATTCATGGAAAATACTTGACATCTTTGATAAAATTATACATTCTCATTAATTTATCCTTTACAAAATGAGACATAATAGCCTTTGGCTAGTTTCTAGGAAGTCCCTTGAGACTCACTCTGCACAGATCTTGTTTTGTTTGTAGAACTTGTGTCTGGCTGTGAATAGCCGAGCAATGTACTTGGACAACTCAATATCCTCCTGGGGACGCAAACAGAGGGAAACATTCCATTTCAAAGTAAATACCACATTTTTGCACTTCCCACAAGATAAGTGATAAGTGTGTGTGTGTGCGCGCGTGTGTGTGTGTGTGTCTAGTGGTGCCCTTGGGACCAGTCTAGCAGACATAACACACACCGTGTGAAAGATGATGGTGTCGTCTTTACTGGTTATCTCCACAGTGATGGCTGACTTGTTGTGTGCGATGGTGCCAATGTCCTTCCACCTGTCTCACACACACACACACACACACAAGGGGAAAGACAAACAATAAACATTAGGAGTGGCCCAGTCAATTACATTTCTGTTATCCCCACATTATAACATGCCAGGGGACCCACAACCTGGTTATGCATGTTATGGACCGAGGTTAAAGTTACCTGTGCAACATGATGGATCTGCCATTTCTGTGCTTCACAAACACTCCGATGAAGGACACGCCAATGAAGATGTCATTGGTGTAGTTGTCCTGAGGCCGAGGAATATGACAAGCAAAGTAGATAAGATATACAAACAGATATTAGATGATATACAAGTCGTAAGCTAAGTCAGGAAAGGCCTTAATAGGTCACATAAAAATACAGCACAATTTGAACATATATGTTGCCATAGTAATTGACACAGGAAAATATTGATTGTATGTATACTGGTGCAGTCATGAGTGTGTGTGTGTGTGTGTGTGTGTGTGTGTGTGTGCTTGTGTGTGTGCGTGTGTGTGTGTGTGTGTGTGCGCGCGCGCGTGTGTGTGTGTGTGCAACATATTACCTTAGCAGCGAAGCTTTCCTGGCCAAAACCATCTAGTTTCTCAACCTCCTTGATGTACAGAAGTTCGGCGTCAGCAGGTTGCATTCGACTGGAAAGCGTGCACACACACACACACACACACACACTACTGAAAACATCTCTTTTTCCTTTGCCTCAGTCTTTTCTCACTCTTGTATAGACACACACACACACAGTGTTCCCAAACATTTAAAGCCTTTTTCAAGTGCATACATGCATGCAGACAAACACACACACACACACTACTACTATGGCCGCACACACACCTGCATACACAGGTGCACTGAAAAGCTAAATACACATGCCCACACGTGTCTTTCCCCCCAAAATAACACACACACATGCACACAACATGCATATGCAGTATTATTACCATGCTGAAATTTCATACAAATAAGCAAACAAGTCAATAAATATATAAAAACACAACACAATACAGATAGACACACACACACACATCAAGGCCCTTTACCAATGGCTCTTGTGCTCCTCTGCCACCTTTTGAGTCCACTCTTCAAGCAACTCCTCGCTATGGGGCCAGTTCTGCCAAAGGAGCAGAGGAGCAGAGAGGGGAGGGGAGGCAGAAGAGGTTGGAAGGAGGTGATGTCAAAAGAGGGCAATGGAGGTTGTCAGGAGAAGAAACATCTGAAGACAAAGTGAGGCTGAAATGGGGAGCGTGTGTATGGAGACAGGTACAGTGAAGGGCTGATGTTAAACGCTCCATCAGTGGCAGAGAGAGATGTCAGTTAACCTGTGACCTTCTAAACACAGTTGAATAATACACATGTGCACATTTTACAACTAGATGTAAACAGTCATACAAAAGACCCAGATATTTTTCAATGCCCATGCTTATCATTATCATCCTCAATAGATAGGGTTAGGGTGGGTTATGGGGGATGGGGGTCTCCACCTAGAGAACCACCACTACATTTGCTGTGATGTTTTCTTTCCATCCCTATCAGCTCTGCACTATTCACCTCTGTCTGTTGTGTGCCTGTCACTTTGGTATGCAGGTGGGAGAAACAGGGAGGAGATGAGACAAGAATGTGTGCCTTTAGGGCTACATGCATGGACCCACACACACACACACACAGATAAGTGCAGGTGTGGGGACTTACCACTGGGAAAAGCACATACTCCCTGAGGAAATCCTGAGACATAAACTGAGTGAAGTCTCCAAAATCAGCTAGAATGAGGTAAACAAGTGCACACACACACAGACACACACACACACACACACACATGCATATATGATTGTTAAAAAAAGTGCACACTGACTGTGGATCTTCTTCCCTTAATGTAGTAATGTTGTTTTGACAATAATCATGTGGTTGTATTGACAACAATGTACAGTAGCTGTACATCAGTTCTGGTTTTATACATAGTTAATGGTTGTGTATATTTGGGAAATAACTAAATTATGCAAATACAGTGAATATAAACATTTAAATGTACGACATTTAGAGGACGCATTTATCCAAAATAAACCAGCAATTGTAAGCAAACAACATTCTGTTTGAATAGTGACATTAGGGCTGACACACTTTACCAATATAGTATTAATACCTTATGGCTAAATAATAATGTTCTTATGTACTGATCATATACATGTGTATACGTATGTGCATATGGACAGGTCATAAAAGACTAAGGAGGATGCTTTCGCTATTTGAATATAAAGAATATGAATGCGAGAGGAGATCAATTTAAAAAGTAGAGTCACCCATCACAAGCAGATAATGGTTATAATGTTAATAGTCATAAGCATATTGCCACCCTGAACAGTGTATCTCTTTTATTAGAATGAATTCCTGTCTTTAGATGGGTGTGTTAAGAACGTCCATAAGTGCAGCTGCTGTCTGTGGGACATATGAAGCTCAAGTGGCGAATCCTATAGCCTCACAACAGATAAGGCTGTTCCTGCCTCTGCTAAAGCTAACCTTGGACCTAACGATAAGCTATGTCTGTTTACATTCCCCAAAACTCGAGACAGAGACAGCAACTAAGTGGAGGTGGCCTGAGGTTGTGTGTGTGTGTGTGTGTGTGTGTGTGTTCTGTGTGCTTGCATGTGTAAAGATTGTGATTCCACAGGAACTCAAGTGGACCAGTGGTATGCAGACATATTAGGTAGAGAAGTCAAGATGACCAAAGAAAGTGTGTTTGCTCTCTCTTTCTGCTACTCTCCAGTTCCTCTCATTCCCCTCTCTCTCTCTGTCTCTCTCTCTCTCTCTCTCTCTCTCTCTCTCTCTCTCTCTCTCATTTCTAGGCCATGGTAGTTTGTTGGAGTGTGCGTCTTACCTTGTACTGCTAGGCCAGCTAGTCTGATTCCCTGCTCTATCGTGCAGTGGAGACGGCCGTCCAACACCTCCTTCTTAACCTGCAGGTAGTACTGATACCTGGAGGGAAGGAACAACAAACAAACATACACAGAAAGAAAGAAAGAAAGAATCATGAATTGAATGTTAACTGAGAAAGTAGAGTGCGATTTGAAGACAGCATATCTGCAGATTATCTCATTACATTATATATACATGCAGATTATGTGGTGATAGGGTGTCACAGTGGGTCTTGCCCTGCACTCACCTGCGCGCGCACACACACACACACACACACACACAGTACGTGTGTGTGTGTGTGTGTTTTCTTTACTTAAATAACTTATATAACTTACTCAAGGTGTCTCAATAACATACTGATTTACAGCTAATCTATTAGAATAGAACTGTGTTGAGATGATACACCTGCAAGGGTCTTTATTTAAACATATAGGTATTTATGAAAAGAAAAAGAAAAGAAAGACTCTAAGAACAATGGTGTGCAGCAGAACTTTTAAACACTTGCATTACAAACAATCCACAGATATAAACACGACAGAATACAGTATGACTCCATCTGGTTTGCGCAATAGAAAGTATGTGTCAAGACAGCACTGGCAATAGTTCTTGTTAAACTAACGCCAGAAAACCCAGTTACAAAATCCAATTCAGGAATGGGTGAATCACCACCATTTGAAAATACTAGTGACTCATTCTTGTCTTGTCAGTAAATAAATGTACTGTATACCAGAAAGGGCTACACAATATAATTTGATGCCTCTGTAAATATTCTGCTGATGTCAGGAATGCTAAATTGCGCTGGATGTTACCCTAAGGCTAATGTTGCCCAGGTTTTCTCCTAGAAAGTTCAAGAAAAGACCAACACAAGCTTTGCAAACAAAGGGGCTGGTATGGCTTCATAATTGCTTTTCTAAAGTGAGACTAACTGCAACTCCACTCACTGGTTTTGGGCAGTGTTTTGTCAACGGTAAGTTCATATGACACTGTTCAGGTGGCCCACTCCAACCTTCACAAATTGTGGTGGAAGTCTCGAAGCCAACGGGCTGAAATACATGGCGGTTCTTAGGGTTTCCAGCTCCTTCTGTCCACTTTTAGCTTTGGTCCAATTTGATGTTTGTCTTCTAGAAGACGGGTGCAGACAGACATACAGGGCCACACAGGCGCACAGAGACAGAGCGATGGAGAGAGAGAGAGAGAGCTATTGGGGGATGTCCAGCATCAACTGTATAAAAATTGCAGTGTTTCCTGTTTGTTGCCATAGTTACCCACAGAGTGAGTTTTTAGATTTCGGCTGAGACACCTTTTCTTACATAGTCATGTTCGCGCTCGCAAACACACACTATTCACACACACACACACACACACGCACACGCACGCACACACTTCTGAGGGCAAGCATTCTCTAAATAGTCAGTGCCAGAGTACACACTATGTGGAAATACATTTCTTAGTCAGTCCGTCTCCACACAGCACAGTTCAGCAAGCCCTCTCTCACACACACACACACACACACACACACACACACACACACACATACACACACACACAACCAGTGGTGGAGTCAATACATAACACTTCACTTCCCAGTTTCTTTTCTCTTCTGTCTCAAACCTGTTTTCAAGCTGTCATGTTCAGTCAAGTATTGATTATGTCGTGCACTTGGGTTTTACATTCAGTTGTCAGGCATTCCTACATGCCCTTACACATCTCATGTCTTTATCTTTCTCTAATCCCTCCCCCCCCCTCTCTCTCTCTCTCTGTCTTTTTTTAGCTCCATTCCTGGTGCATGCTCTGGACCTATAATCTGACCCCGCCCTCCTCCTGACCCTGTCATTACACCGGTTGGCCAGGCAGCTACTCTGCTCCCGTGGCAATCCTCTAATTAACCAGCCCCAACCACTGCCATTGCAAGAGGGGAGGGACTTATGTGTTGGTTTTTTGGGGGAATGGAGAGGGAGGAGAAGGGATGCAAACCCTAGCGGAGTAGAAAATGGTTGAAACTGGTGAAATACTTTTGGTTTGTTTTAGAAGTTTGAACAAACTGTTTCCCCTTTAAAGGGTCCTGGGGATGGTTGGGTCCTATTTGATGGCAGAATAACATATCTTAGCCAAAACAGCAAATAACTGAAAAGATTACATTTGTGATCAGAAGGATTTTTATTGGGGGGGCTCTTTTCATTTGTATTCAGAGCCCAGGGTGTTCACAAGTGTCAATGTAGGATTAATAAAAATGTCACTGTGCCTTTTAGGGACAGAAGATCCTGAACAGAATTAGACTAAAGAGCAGCATATATCCTGAGATAAGATGTAATCAAGATAATAAGTAATAATTATACATAAGTATGTAAACAAAAATAACAACTCATAAGTAGGTACACTGTGGTACACAAAATATTATTACATTTAATTGTAATAAATGTACTGAACTAAAACTAACCATTTGTTAATATTTCATTTTTTTAGTGCTGTACACTTACAAGAAATAAGATAGAGCAATCACTTGACATAACTGTAGCACCTTAACAAAATTTATTTATTGTTAAATAAAAAAAAACATACAAAAAGGTATTAATCCCTTAAAAGCAAGTTTGTCATTGCACAATAATCTGAGTCAACCATAAACATTTATTTGCTTGCTTATTAGTCATTCTTAACAAGCATGACAAGTAGCCTGTCTGTAATTCCCCTATACCTGATGTGTGGAAAACAGGCATGCTTGCACAGTACAGTATTTAGTCTATTACACTGTAACACACAAACTCATAAAGACTTACAGATATAGGCTAGGTATACACACCTACCAGACAGATCAGCGTGACATCATGATGGAGCAATAACAGGTGGGGATACATACACAGCCATGAGGTAGTGTTTTCCTGCAGTGCCCACATTTGCTAGGGCAGAGTGTACCATTGGCCCTGCATTCCTGACACAAAGAGCTCTTTATGGGCCCACGCATGTTGAACCCCTGCTCAAGACAGCCCACCAGATGTCAGAGCGGCCAAGACAGCAACCCTGACAAGCGTACGCATGTTTGCACGTGTGTGTGTGTGTGTGTGTGTGTGTGTGTGTGTGTGTAAGCCCCATGGCACTCCCCCCAGTGGTGTGACCCTGAAACACCCCCCATCCACTGCCAGATGGGTCCAGACAGGCTGTGTAGGAGGTTAGGGGATTTCACTTTGAAAGTGTGTGTGTGTGTGTGTGTGTGTGTGTGTGGTCGTCTATCAGTGTGTGTAGCTGTCAGTGTGTCCATATGTGTGTGTGTGTGTGTGTGTGTGTATGTGAGAGAGTGAGAGAGAGAGGGAGAGAGAGAGAGAGAGAGATAAGGGAGAGAGCACACAGGCTGTATATGTGTCAGGAAGTATTGTGTGTGTCTGTGTGTGTGTGTGTGTGTGTGTGTGTGTGTGTGTGTGTGTGTGTGTGTGTGTGTGTGTGTGTGCTGTACAAAGCTAGGATTTCAAGGATTTTGGTGGTGCTAGCCTTGGTTGGTGGGCAGTCCTGAGGCCAGCTGTCAGTGGTCTAGTCAAGCTCTCCATCATACCACAGATACTGTATTTAAGAATGGTAGCCTTCAACCCTACATTGAGAAGGGCTTTTTGGTGTTTCTGTGTGGAGGGGGGGTTGCTCAGGCATGTCCACATTACTGGCAGAGGAAATGTTCATCTTGGGTCTCTTAGTCTCATTCACATCTAACCTAATAATTTGTACATGTGGTTAGAGGACCCATCTAGACAGAAAACCCTAGATTGAGCTGTATGCCTGAGACTGTTTATAGATGTTGTTAATTATTCTTTCTTTCTTTCTTTCTTTCTTTCTGTGTGTTTGTTTGTTGCTCCTTGCTTTCTTGTTCCCTTCCCTTCCGTTGTAACCCTCCTCAGCTGTTTGCATAGTGGACAATAGATATTTATTATGAATTGTGACATTGGTGCGATTATAACTACATTTTATTATTATATATTGCAATGGTACGAGCTGGGTCAACAGTGCGCTGAGATACTGTACAGATGGACAGCTGGACAGATGGATGAGTAGACAGATGCAAGACGATATCATCGATTTCACACAGAAATCCCTCGAGAAAAATGTCCTCATGGCACCCGCACACCCTCCCTGGTCCTATAGCCAGTGTCAATCCTCACAGCCCCACAGAAGGCAGGAGGTAAAGGAAAGATGAAGGAAGCAGGGGGATAGATGGATGGAGGTGAAAGAGTGTTCTTCTGGCTTCAGGTTATGCATCAGTTCCATGCTAAACCTCAACGAGGTGTGTCGGGCCACATTAGAAAACCCACCTACATTACCTCTCTCTCTCTCTCTCTCTCTCTCTCTCTTCTTCTTATGCTCTCTGTCTCTCTGGGACCAACACTGTACGGATAGGTCTGACCCTCTGTGTGTGAGTGACATGTGAGTGAATGAATATTTGTAGCATATCCATTGTGGGGTATTGTCATGTGCTTGTTCTGTGTGCATGAACGACGAGTCTGTGTCTCTGGGGCAATGCTGTGAGGATAATTCCCAACATATTTGTCATATTTGTCAACTAACAGGACCAATTATAGCTCTCTCACTGTAAATTCTTTTGGTTTCATGTGAGATTGTTGGCGTAAACCTCGTCATTTCTTCAATATTTACTTTCTTCAAAACCAAAGCTAATTTGGATTCTTGGGAAATGAGGCGAGCGAGTCTCAGACTAATTCGACACCATTACCAGGAGATTATATCTCATAAGCTCAAAAATAAACAAGCATTTGGCACAAACGCTTGTACACACAGCAGTGTGTAAGCGAACCTCCAACCACAACAAAGTGGAATCTGACTTCCTTGTGGCTCCTCTTCCTTGTCCCTCCAGTAGAGATCCTCTTTCCCACTCTCCAACCTCCCACTGTCCCACGATCCACACCGTCCTTCCCCGCCCCTCCCATCAGCACCAGGTGTGCAGGTAATGGGATGACACAAACTGTTGCTATGCAACGGCCAACGGTGATCCCCTTCACAATTAATAGCTTTCTAAAACCTAACCACTGACAGAATGACTTCAAATGATTTTCCAAATTAAGTGTGTGCGTGCGCGTGTGTGTGTGCGTGCGTGCGTGTGCGTGCGTGCGTGTGTGTGCGTGCGTGCGTGCATGTGCTCGTCTCAATGTCATGCATACTGTAGTGTATACTGTATTGTGATAGCTGCAGCTGGCTTCTGAGTAGATTCTTTGTGGACAGGGGGTGTGTCCAAGGTGTGTGTGCTTGTGTGTGCCTGTGTGTGAGTGTGTGAGTGTGTTTTTGTATGAGAGAGCAGCATAAGAGAGTGAGAGAGAGAGAAGAGACCGCCTCCTCTCTTAGTACTTCTGATGAGAGGAATTTGCGGTCTGCCTCCTTTGCTGGGCAGTTCTGCCAACATTCCTGACAAACAGAGGAAAGAAGGTGGGATGGGGGTGGCTAAGAGATGGGTTGAAATGAGGGGACATGGGCTTGACAGCAGCAGATGGGGTAATTCTGTAAACTTGCCCCACTGCCTATACTTTATTTATATTCAATTCATTTGAACCAAGGACAATGTTAAATAGATCAAATGTGTTGTGCCAGATTATAGTTGCAGCCCCTGGGCAGGTGTGTGAATACTCTATTCACACACATCTGCATACAGTGCACACATTGTAAAAGCCCACAGGGGATTAGTAGAATACTGACCTCTCTACATTAGCTGACTGTGGCTTGTGTCTAATTAAACTGCACACACATGGTCAGTTATATGTGTTAATGTCAGTAAAACAAAGGCTAAAATCCGAAACAGTATGTCCAGTCCTACCTCTATTAACAAACACACACACACACACACACACACACACACACACATGCACACACGTCAATCCATGACTCCACTGGCGTCAAACGTCAAGCAGTGACCTCCATATGACCTTTCCCACATCCAGTGAAGATGCAGCCACAAATTCACCAGCTACGTGCAAGCAGACCTCTGGCAGAACGAGGGGTGTGTGTGCATGTGTCTGTGTGTGTGTGTGTGTGAGTGAACCTAAGCTGGCAGATACCACTGTCCTGTCTACACACTGACCCCTGGATACCCTTTTCACAGCTAGGTAACTCTCCCTGTCTGTCTCGCTCTGATTTCACACACAAACAGACCCACGCAGATATGCAGGTTTACACTAATCCTACCTGTTCTTTTATTGTTGTTGTTTTCTTTAGCTTATGTGGCATTATGTGTTTGTTGTTTTTTGTTCATGTGTGCATGCACACACATACACACACAGTGATATTTATTCAAACAAACTACTGTTCTATGGTACAGTACAACACACTATAATCTACTTGAAGGGACAACAATATAGCCAAGGTAATGTATGTGCTATAGAGGTTATAGAGTAACACAATAAAAACAACAACATATAAACACTTCAACATAGAGCCCATGCTTTTATTTTAAGGCAGAATTTACACATATATGCTATACTGTAGATTCTGCAGATTGTATATGAGTGACAATTTTTCTATTTCCCAAATGGCCAGATACTGTAGCCTCATGAGACCATCCTGATCTCGCGAGCTTCAGTTGGACTTCAGCGCGAGAGCCAGTCTGGAGAGGCAAGAAATCCTTTCAATTCTGTCTGGTATACCTAACATGTGACCAATCACCATCGTACTGGTAGCTACGGGCATGGTTTAGGTGTGGCGACAGCGAAAATGACTCGAAAACAACAACGGCGGTTCCTACAGATAGACAGACGGTTCCTCCAACCACCTGCCATGTAGGTTTTGAAAGCGCCTGCCCTTTTTAAACAGTTTCAATGTACGGATCCCAGATGGTTGTGGGCATAGAACTATGTTATGTGCGTGTAACAACCATCTGGTGTGTTAGGATATACTGTATATGCCAATATGTATGAAACAGTGCGTACCTGGTGGCCTCTTGCTCCAGTCGGGATACACTGGGCACATAGAACAGGACACCGAAGAAGAGCAGGGGCTCATTGCCAAACTTGTCCAGCTGCTTCTTGAGTGGCTTCTCAAGTTCTACCCAGCGCTGCGCCGGAACCTGGGTCTTTCCTTGGAACCATAGACCAAAATAGTGTGTCTGTACAACGGGAAGGAACAGAAGCACGTGTGGTATGAGTGAATGGGACAGAGAACGAGAGAAGAGATGACAGGAACAAAGCAAAGTGAAGAAGGAGGTTGTGAAATGGAGTGGATGCGGAGGAGGAGAATTGGGAGAAGGAGAAAGAGGAGAAAGGAAGAACAGAGGAGGGGAGGAGGTTTAAGGGAATTTTTAAATACACAAAAAGAAAGCAAGCAACTATTTCCATAAAATGTTATGTCAGCAAACTATTAAATCTAAACAAACAAGGTTAATTTAACATTGCCCATAGAGCAAGTATCTACAGTACTTATCTAATATAAATAAAAAAACAAACCCTGTTTCTTTGTGACAGAAATAAGCACATTTACAATAAAGGCCTCTTTATGTAATAACATATTAACCCATTACATTCAACATAAGATTTGGTTGGCTAGAGGTGAATGTTCACCACTAAGTTGGAAGGAATCAGCTGTTAGTGCCTTCTATTATCATTAGTAACCTATGTGTTGCTTTGCTGTTGCTAAGGCTCCAAATTAGTGGTTATGTGCATAGCCAACAGACGAGAGAAATAGCATTAATATTAATAGAAATTACAGAATGTATCAAATTCTCAGGGAAATAAAATGTTCTCTTTAGTAGAAGCTTGCGGTGTTTTGCCAGCACACCTGTTGTGGGTTAAATATCCAGGTTATGTTTGTGTGTGTGTGCACATGTGTGCGTGTGTGTGTGTTGACAGAGTTTTCATGCATGTCATGTGTCATATTTGATCATTTTATCTTGTGTCTATTTCAATTTCACACACAAACACACATACTTGCCACACATTAGGTGCACACAATGAAGAATAATGACACGGACAAACAAACCCTAATGGGGCAAAAGCACACACAAACACGGCATGCATGTAGACACTGGCAGAAGCTGGGGAGGCGTTTCCCTTATTTATGACATCACTGACACCTGGCGAATACCACAGCATTGTGTGAGTCCACACATCTCCGCCTCCTCTGCCCGCCTGCCTACAGCACCAGCAGGTGCGGACAAGCACTCACAACATGCACAAATCACTATCACACTCTCTGTGCACACTAAACACACACCTACTCCCCCTGAGATCCGAGAGCCAGCGGGCTTGTTTACATGAACAACCATGTAGAAGAATAAAGTTGTAAAGTAAACAAACTAAAGTATTATTTGGTCTATAGAACTTTAAAATAAATATGAATAAACTCTATAGCTTCTTCATATTACTCAAAAACATATAACTCAATATACTACTACTGATGATAATGCAAAAATATACTTTTTGACCTCTAATTGTCTAATTAAATGCATTTTAAAATGTTTTATCAAATCTATAAAAATAAAATTACTTTATATATAAATAAATTAAATAAAAAGTCATTCATTTTCTTATTTTGACGAAGGTAAACTGCAGATTTGAGTGTTTAACAATTTCACAATGGCTTTAATAGGAAAACAAAAGGTCAACAAAATAAGACAGCAGGAAGCAAGAAACAGACGCACTTTAAGAAAGGAAGTGCAAGAGATTATAGGAGCAACTGAAATTAACAGAACAGGAAATAACGAAATAGTGGATGTCTGCCAGTTCAACTCCCTGGGGAATCCCAATGTGGAAAGTGAACAACAGTGGAAAGACGATAAGGAGAGCCAGAGAGAGAGGAAGTGGAGGAGAGATACGAGACAGGGGGATGACCCAGGGAAGAGAATGACACAGGGATGACATGCTTAAATAGAGACCAACAAGGAAGAGAGTGCAGAGGGCACATACAGTACACAGGGTCTGGGGAGAGACACGTGGCACACCCAGACAACACTTCAATCACTTCCAAATGTGTGTGTGCGTGTGTGTGTGTGTGTGCGCGTGTGTGTTAGTGTGTTACACACAAAGGTCTTTGTTCTGAAACTGGGGTTAAGGTGGAAGAGAGCCTGTAAACGCCAGAGTCACACCTGAGGTGTGAGCTTCTAAGGTGTGTGTGTGTGTGTGTGTGTGTGTGTGAGAGTGAGAGAGAGAGAGAGAGAGAGAAACAAGAGAACAGCAGAAAGAGAGAGCAAACACACTTTTTTGGGTCATCTTGAGAGAGAGCACATACATTAACTCAGTTTGTCTGTTGGCAGCACTACTGTACATGTCTGTACGCTGTAGTATAGAACTTTGTGTACGGTGCTGTCTAGCCTTGGCGGAGGTATACACTCACCTCCCGTAGCTCTAGTCTCTGAGCAACAGCCTCCAGACACTCCTGACCGGTGCTCTCCACTGACAGGGTGCACTCGATCACGTGGGTGTCCAGCAGGCGAATCCGCGTCACAAAGTAGTTCTTGCTCAGGACGTTGTAGCGCCGCGTCCGCCGCAGCTTCAGCCGGAAGGGCATGGCTCACCGGCGGCCACGGAGGAGCAGGTGCCGTGGGTTGGTGGGGGGACGGGCAGCTGTGTCACAGCTCAAAGGTAGCCTGCGAGCGCTTTAGGAATTGGCCTCTGCCCTCCTCGCTCTCGCACGACGCCAGCCACACCGCCGGGTGGAGAAATGCACCCTGAGAAGGCGCTGGCCCATTCCCAGGTGCGTTCTGGAGGGGAGGTGGCAGCGGAGGAAGGGTGCTGAGAGGAGACACACAGCAAGGAGAGGGGGAGTCACTAACGTATCCACACCACTGCCACTGTGGAAAAGCAACTGACAAGAGCTGCATGGCATGTTAGCATGTTAGCATGTTAGCATGTTAGCAGCGAGTTAGCTTTGTTCTCGTCTAATGCAAACTATCTTAAGTGTGTTTCAGGCTACAGGTTTAGAGGTGAAAAACAAGCAAATACTGTAAATACTCAACTACCCCTCCCCCAAAGTCTTTAGATCAACCTAATACCAACCCGAAGCAAAACTCTATAAACAAACATCTATGCGAGCAGAACACCAGACAGGCAGCAGGGGCAAGACGGACGGTACAGTGTATCCCCCAGCTATGGCAGCTGTGCTCCATCCAGTCCCATGTGGTCCAGGGTTAGGGGAGCAGGGAGACACCGGCAAGAGATGTGAGGCTATGGATGAATGGACTTCAAACAGCCAAGTGCAGACATCCATCCCAGCCCGGCAGCTGGCTTTGAGGAACTAATGGAACTCCTAAGTCTCATATCGGGCTGTGTGGGAGGCCTTTTTCCTCTCCTTTGTATCTCCCCTCACCCTCTCTGGTCCACAGAGGAGCACAGCAACAGGCCTTGCGCAGTGTGTAAAGCCACGTGTGAAGATCACACACATACTGCAGTACATGCATGCACACATGAACCATAAACACAGACTTCCTGAACTGCTGAATGCATCCGGTGAATGCTGTAAATTAAGAATTTATCATTTAGGCCTACATTATAGAGATTAATATATATCTATGTTTTCACAAGGTGGAGTACTTTAAAACAAATGGAGACTAATGTACGTGCACACATACAGATAGACACACTGTTTTCACTGTGAGGCAGGTTTTGAAGAACCATTTAAATGCTGTCCCATAGGTTTCTGGTCAGTCTTGGCTTTAATCTTTTACTGTAGATTTTCTTCTTATAGTATAGTTCAACACACACACACACACACACACACAAAGGTTACCAATCTTTCGCATAAGAAATTGAATACTGTTAACCTGAATGAGTTCCTTCACAGCAATTAAATGGTTTAGGTGAATTAAAGCTTCTAGGAATCAATTGGAATTCCTACAAAGTTTAAGGAGAAGCAAGCTGTTCCTTGCAGCCTTGAGACAGGAACCAGATGGCAAAAGCCATCCATTCTGCTGCTTCAACAAGCGAACACAACCTCTCCTCCATACCAAAACAGAACACACAGGCAAAACTGGCAACATTCCACTGGCAACTCTCAACGGGCAACCCTCAACTGGCAAAGCTAGATAAAAAAAAAAAGAGAAAAGAAAAATGAGGCTTGGAAGGAAGTGGAATTTAAAAGGAGAGTGCAGCAGCATTAACATGTAGTATCCAAAGCATTCATGCAAAGAGCCTAGTTTATGGAAAACACAGTTGCACACACTGTATGGTGAAGGAACCTCGGCCAAGCTACAAAACAGTTTGACTACGCTCCAGGGAGCAGGAGCGAGTGGGGGTGTGTGTGTGGGGGGTCGGGGGAGGGGGGGTGGATATGTTGCTTCTTGTTCGGGATTCTGGCAGTGCGCTGTTGATAGTCAGCTTGGACCCCGGCCCAGATTCCTCTCTACCCTGACTGGAAAAACAAAGTACACCTGACACAAGCATACACCACTCAGAGAGAGGGCGCATTTGTGTGTGAGCATGTGTGAATTAGAGAGACGGAGAGAGCAACTGTGATGTTGACAAATGTTTCATATACACTAAAGCAGCAGCAGCCTAGATAAAATGGCCCTTGTAACAAAGCACTTCCTTACAGTCCTGTTGGTGCATTCCTCACTACTGAATCCGTCTTAGAAAGCAACTAACTGTATAATGTGCCACCATCTTAGTTTGTTTATTGGCTAGACAGTCATACACCCACCCATGTACACATTCCCTAATAAATACACAAACCAAGCCACACACACACACACACACACACACACACACACACACACACACACACACAAAGCACGGAAGCCACACAGAATGAATAATTACTCCACAGTGGGCAAGTAAACAGGGTTTGTTTTGGAATTGGTGGACCGGCCATTTTTAGCCCAGGAATCACCTGATTCAACCACAAGTAGCTCTGGCCTCGCTCACTGGCCTGGGGGTTACGGGAAGTGACATCACATACTTGCAGTAAAACAAATATATGGGGGGGAAATAAAAACAGCCCCGAAAAACGTTCTCACGCATTCGGCACTGCAAAATCACTGTCAACAAGTAAACAGGCAGCGACACACACATAAAATACATACTTTCACTGTGCGGTGTACAAACATAGACATGCATGAACACAGCACACCACAGACGCACAACACACAACACACACAAACACAACACACCCACCGAGCTCTTGAGAGGTTAGCCAAAGGACCAGACAGCAGTTAGTGCAATTCTAACCTAGTAATCAGGGCCATGGTTGGCAGTGTGTGGTTGACTAAAACCAGACAGGCAGACAATAGGTTGGGACCAAACCCACTCCTCTGCACTGTCTTCTGCACTCTGCACTGCTTCAGCGATGCCGCAACATTTTCCCCACTGCTGTGTTTATTTCCAGCGTGCAAAAACAGCGTACACATTTATGAATTTGCACATAGTAATTTTGTGGCTCACTGAGAGAGCGAGGGAAAATAGTTTTTTATGTAGCAAGCAGGGGATGTATATGGGAAATCATTCCCCTCCTGTTTTGTATGTGTGTGTGTGTGTGTGTGTGTGTGTGTGTGTGTGTGTGTGTTCTCCTGGCCTGTTTCTGTCTCCCTGCCTTTCTAACCCCTATCTACTGGCCAAAAGATGGGTGGACAGCTGTTGTGGAGAAGTTCCAGAATGTGATCTGAGGGGAAATTCAGTGAAATCAAAGAAAGGGATGAAAGCGGAACCTTCATGTGTGTGTGTGTGTGTGTGTGTGTGTGTGTTTTTACATTTGTTAGTTATATTTTCAACATTGTGTCAGTTTGTGCATACACTGCATGTGTGTTACTACTTGTTTGTGTGTGCGTTAATGCGTGCCGGTGGGTGTGTGTGTGTGTGTGTGTGTGTGTGTGTTCACGCACGTGTGTATACACACCCACATTACCACAAGTGCGTTAGCACTAAGCAGAGCAAAAATGTACCCCATAAAATTATTAAATAAATATTGAAAGAGTCAAAAAATAAACAGAAAATAATATGAAACTAACATGTTCATTGAAAGAATGTTAGCTGGTTATCAAGTATTTGTGTTTGCATTCATTAATCACCAAGGGTCAATGTGAAATAGTAAAACATTATTCTGATATCATCTTGTAAGTGATAGCGCAAATTGTGGTTTATTGCTTGTTTGGCACAACGCAATCCAGTCAATATATCAGTGAGTGCTTGTTGAAGCATACCTTTTTCAAAACATGTTAGCAAGTAACAAAAAAAGAGATAGTTAAAAAGATAAAATTGTACCCTCAGGGTTTGATGTTTTGTTGTTGCAATACAGTAGGCTTTTTGTTGAACGACCTACTGTATACAGTACAAATAGGCCTACTGTACATAGCCAAATCATGACTATTCCCTTAAAACATACAATATGTTTGTACTATAGCAAACATCTGCTGTACAAATATAACACATGCCATAAACAGGCATTGAGGTGGATTAAATGTTGCAATGATTGACAAAATGACATTAAAAACACAAACGCATCCACATAGGCCATCAAACACAAGGCCATTTCGCCAGTTGAGGAGCTCTTAAGTTGAATGTGTGTTGTGGCTGTTCTCTGAGGGCAGACTGTCACTCTGCTCCATTTACCTCTGCACAAAAGCGGGAACAAAACAGCACTTTGTCACCTACTGCTTAAACCACTGAACACGAGCTGCTGAGAGTCAAGGACGCAAGCACAGCACATGCAGCCCAGTCAATCAGATCTTCGCTGTCTTGATTTGTCTGACTGTATCACCCCTCACAAGCAAACACATCAGCACTGGACCAAAATAAACATGGTTTTACAACTCATAACTGCCTTTCTGTTAACAGAGGATATTCCAGACCAGACTTTTACCATAGGATACCATAAAAAGTAGCGTAAACTATCTGCATTTAATTAACTTTTTCAGATCTTACATCTATGCCTGGTGTTCCAGCCAGGTTTGTTTTACTGGATCACGACAAGATGTTTAAAAGATGTGTTTAGCGCTAGACGTTTATCGACCCTGCAGTCTGTCAACATACTGTAGAAGCAACGAAGAATAAGATCGTAGATAAAAACCGATTTGTTCAAAAGCAAAGTGTTGCTGGAGACGAACACACACATGTACGCACGCACATGCACACACACATACACAGAGACACACAGTGCATTGTTCTTTCAGGCTGCCAAAGGGGGTGGTCGTGTTGCGGACAGAGGAGCCTCTTTGTTATCCAACACTCTGGCCATGTGTGTTTGTGACTGCCTCAAAGGCACTGTGCGCGTGTGTGTGTGTGTGTGTGTGTGTGTGTGTGCGTGCGTGTGTATGGGTGTGCTGTAACAAGTACTCAAAGACACATCCAAGGTATAAGTGGTGGTGTGCTCTTCAAATGTGACTCGACTTTACCTTACCTCACCTCAAAGAAATGAACACACACACATGCGCACGCACACAGGGCACATTATAGGCTCATGCTTCATCAGTATGCACACACACACACACACACACACAAGCAGCTGCAAACAGATGGCAGAGCCAAAACGGAGCAGACAGAGCCTTTGCCTTTCTAGCCATCTCATCTGCTTTTCCACTTTCTGTCCCTCTGTATTCCTCCTCCCCTCCTC
>JAODUG010005398.1:18675-50059 GCA_027564795.1 Aphredoderus sayanus
GAGGGGAGCCTGTAAATGCCAGAGTCAGACACCTGAGGTGTGAGCTTCTGTTCAACAGCCAGCTAACAAGTGCTACAGTCGTTAGTGTTAAGCTGCTAACAGCCCCTACAAGCTCAGCGGTGAGTTTGAAACCGTGATAGAGTTAGAGGACCCACATCCACTTATGTTTACAGTACTGTATGTTTGTATGGTAGTGGTTCATAATGTGGCTCACAGCCGAACCACAAGGGGGGTCATAATAAGCTATGGTAACCACTTATTTATGATGCATATATTGTAGCTATACTCACATTCACAGGCCAGCATAGTAACATAACATAAGACGCTACAGACAACTTTTGACTCCATATTGCAGATGGATAAAAGCAAACGTAAGCTCTGGTTTTGCATCTACTAGCTGTAAATGTGCTGATTCAATGATTTCGGGGGTGATCTGAGCCAGCAAAGCATGTTGCACCTGGGGCTCCTACTGATTCAATCTAAACAGTGATAATGTGATAATGTTCAATACTGGTCCCACAATGGGCCACACCCCCCTTGTTGGGAACCACTAAGGTAGGAGGGACATCTCTCGCTGTACATTAGGCAAGTACAATGCTTTTCATATCAGCCAGGAAAGTGGGAGCTCTGTAACACAATACTAGAACATTTCATCCATGAATGCCAGTCAGTAGATTCCTGCGGCATATAAAGCACCATGGGTTTAGCATACAGGAACAGCCTGCCTAACACATCAGGACCAGCTCTGATGACAATATCAAAGAAGGTGAAGATAAATCTGCTTTGAACTGGTCACTGTGGCACAGGCACTCCCAAGAAGCCAATCTCACAGAATGTGAATGTCATGAATAGGCCACAGCAAATGTTCCACCCTGGCTTGTCTATCTAAAGGCTGCGGAGAAGAGCAGATAAAAGATGGGATTTGGGGGGGAAACACTGGCCAGAAACTGATTTTCCAAAAGTGGAATGAGTCAGTGCTGGCCTCGCATCCTGTGGCATGGAAAGGGGAGTTTGATGTCATGGAGACAGAGAGAGAGAGAGAGAGAGAGAGATCTGGGGTGTGATTGAGCGGAACACAGGGGGAGATATAAGCTTGTGAGAGAAGGAGGGTGGTGAATTCTTCACTTTCCCAGAGCACCGCAATGAGAAAATAAAACCTAGATGAGTAAGGATAGACAGAATTAAACACAAAAGCAAAAGGGAAGGGGATACATCCATAGAACTACATAAGAGCAGTTACATTGCTCTTTCTCAGGGTCTTATCATGTTGGTTCAGTTGGCTCGGGGGCGGGGGGGTGAATACAAACACTGGTGGAGAGGCTGATAGTGGAGCCTCTCCACATCAACAACAGCTCCATCATGTCCGCTACAGTAAAACCACCACGCTGCTCACATTTTCCATGCCCCCCTCCCCATATCCCACACATCTACAATCAACTGCAGTTTACACACACACACACACACACATATATATGCACGTGCACATACAGAACACACACATTGCGCAGTTTACCATCAAAGGCCACGGAGTGTGCTTGCTCATGTTGAAGCCACCCCACAGGCACAAAGAGAGGGCTTTTAAAACAGCGTCTTTACGGGACAATCAAAAGGCGCTAGGCTTATGTACGTCAGTGTTGCTACTGTTTACATCCGGTAAAGAATTTGCTCGCTGTGAAGCGGTGCAGTGTTCATTTTACACACATGTACACATTTACACAGATGTCAAACAGACAACACACAGATGTTCAACTCTAATAAAATGAGTTTTACACTCAAATGTCTTTACAAGCATCAAGGATCGTTCTAAAAATGTGATAACATTTATGTTCCACAGAACTTGGCTACCTGTACAATTTATATTGCAAACTGATTACTGTAATACGCCTTTTTGTATAAATGTTGTGACAATGTTTATTATGTAAAGTACAAGTATAAGCATGGGTCATTTCCACAATGCTTGGCATAATGAGAAATGTGAAGGCAGGCCAGAGCGATTGACAGCTTGCCCATAACACCTGGTACATGCCTAAAGTAGAATGGGAGAGCTGAACAGGTTGAAACATGTCCTTTCTGTCTGCTTTGTTTTGGGCTGCCACAGAGCACAGCTTATTCTACTGAAGGCCATTCAAAAGAACACAATCTCTTATAGGCTACTGTATATCCAATGCACACTATTCTTACTCACCAATTTTCTGTTGGAATGCCTTAATCACATCCACATCACTGGAATACAACAGAGCCATACAAACACCATCTCTTTAATTGGCAATGAAATAATAATAATTAGCTATAACACAGGCCGATTACATAATCCTCCAAGTTTTTTGTGTGTTTTGTTGTGACAGTATTCAGTAATGTATAGTATAAAAATGTGTTAAATGTAATCACAAAACACAAACATATTAAAATAAAATGGCCATAGCCGGATTCCACCGACTTTAGTATTGTCAGTAATTGCTACAACCAGTTACACTTGGTCCCAGTCGTAGTGACAGGCAGATAGACAAGTAGCTCTTACTTTTGTCCTTCAGCAGTATTTTAAAGCTGCTGTATACTCCCAAGCCACTTGCGCTCGCACCATATAATTTACACAGCATGCCTTTGAGCTTATAAAGACAGCCAGATGTGTGCGTGTGTGCGTGTGCGCATACGGCCTACGCCTCCTGCAGCTATGCAATATTTGCCTCTATTTACTCTCCGCCACAGTAATGGTGGCAATTGTGGCTGCATGTCCGAACAGGTCTTTCACAAATACGAGCTTGTAGCCTAGCCTACTTGACACACGAGACCATAACCATAAAGTTCAGTGAATGAGCTCAACCTGTGAAATTGCCTACCTGACACGAAGGCAAGGACATAATATTCACCACTGTAGGTCTGTGGCTCATCAACAGCCTTAGCAGATCACCAGCCTATCATGTAGCTTAACTTGTGCACTAAAGCGTGTTTGTATTAATCAGAATTTAACGCATATGGGAACCCATTACTACAGTCTTGGATATATCGCAATCTGCCCCTGCGTGGTCCATTATCATACGTCAGTAGCCTACTACTGATCAGTCTAACAGTAGGCTATTTAAGATGTTCCCGTTTAGCAAGATGTCTTAGCATACATATTTTTTACAGATCCAAGACTAGAAATGGTTACTATCTAAATGAAGATTAGCAACGTACACAGCCTTTCAACCCGAGACTGGATAGCTGCAGTGGCCTATGGACAAAAAGAAATCACAGCGGAGTTATGGTGAACTACAGTCAAAACTTCCCCTTGCTTTACAAAGGTTTCTGACATGGCCCATACAGCAAAGGACCGGTAGCTTAACTTTTGCATAAACCACACGACACTTCTTAGTAGGCACCATTGCAAAAACACTCACCGTTGGTTCTGCGCTACATGCTCTACTCTTCTCTGAAGAAGAAACTCTTCTTAGTTCGACGGAGGTGATTCGCGAAATCCGTAGGCTATCCCCAAATAGTTTTGAGTTTAGGTTCACATTAGTCGTTTTAGAGACATTTGAATTCTTCTTCTAATCCAGTCTTCTAGAAAAGTAAAACGGCAGCAACGGCAAAGATAATTGCAACCCTGTGCTTCTTTCCACTCAAGTTTTCTCCCTTGTTTTCAGAGGGGAACACAAGCGCACAGACATATATAAAGATCCCCAACTTGGTAATGTAGAAATATGACGTGCTCTTTTTCTCTCTCTGATTCGTAGTTTACGGATAGCCCTCCAGTCCATAGACTATCCCAGCCAGGAGGCGCAAAAAATCTAGATGCCCGTGTCTGTGCCCCGTCCCTCTCTCCTGACATCAGAATGGAGGAATTTCAGGAATGCAAGGCTAACAGGAGAAGTGGCGGCTCCTCGTTTAATGGTTTTTGAGGAGAGTGGTGACTGGCTGGGAACAAAGGAGGACCCCTCAGAAATGTATGTTCGTTAGTCTTTGGGTACTGGAAACAATACAGCCCCTCTTTCTTTGCTATCCCCCTTTTGCCCTATCTTATATGTAGTATATAGAGTTGAAAACTTCCCCATGCTTTCCTCAATAGGCCTAATAAACTAGGACGGTGGAAAACCAGAAATTGTATGCACTTAAAGAGGAAGGTATTCTATTTAATATTCATTATTTATATTTTCTTAATAAATCATGTGGATCATATCCTATCCATAGCCAATTCACTGGTGGACGTGCGTTGTGTAAAGCAACCTAAGGATGGCAAATAAATAATGTATAACTTCTGTGTCTCACTGCTGCCTGTTATTAAAATGTGATTACGTTGCGTCCTCTTGTGGCCAGTTTATGCCATATCAGTGGATCCTGAGAGACAATTATTAAAATTTTAAATATAAGCATATATCATTTTGTTAAACTCTGACTACAGTGGCCTGTTTAAGTAGGCTATTTGTTCAAATACTCTACACCCTGCTCCTCCTGGGCCTATAAGTGAGGTTTCCACAGACATGTCATACTGTAGGGTAAACACCTCATAGCTCAGATTGTTAATTATGGGTCTTGTAGTTGATCAGGCACAAATAAGAAACACACTTCTTTGATTCATGTGTAGCTATTGGTTGATGATAAGTAAAGCCAGAATGTTAATGAGTCAGTAGTTAACGATTATTTCATGTATATATGAGTCCACTTAATTAATATTTGAAAAAAATGCAGGTGCTAAACCTATAAGTAGTCACTTCTGCTTACTTCTGCTTCTGCCCTCATGCTGTCCTATGGGTCAGAATGACCCGGTGCATCACAACACAGACATATGACATGCCGCGGTTGGCTCCCTCTGCTGGTAGTCTGCTGAAATGCCTTAGGACAGCGGGAGGGTTAATTATAGGAAATATCCGTTTCTATGTTAGCTTCTTTTGTGTCCCCATAAGTGATTCCTCATATATTTAGGCCGAATGTATGTAGCCTACTTAATGATGATCTTACCATTAATTCCCATACTGTATGTGTCCGTTCAAGTGAAGCAGTGTATCACACTAAATAGTCACTCAGAATGCTATATTGAATGATTAACTTACCATGAGTTACTATTTTCGTGCTCTTTCATTGGCATTTCCTGATGGTCTCACTAACTGGGCCTGATTATTCTCATGTGTTGTGCCTGTAGGCAATTCTTCAGCAGGCCTGAATTAATCAATAGGCCAGTGGCTAAGATAAAGTTGAGTGTGAATGGGCTGTTGTCAGAGGTTAACCTTTCAACAGCAGAACCGTGGCCTGGATAGGGCTGACGTATGAGCAGGCACGCGCACACTTATTTAAAGCACATATGTGACGTCTTAATAGGTGAGTCAGGCTTTCCTTACAAATTGGCCCAAAAAACAATCTAATCACACTGATGCACGGTGCTCTTAAGGGATGTCACAGTTGAGATTAAGGTTGACCTTTGAGGGATTTGCAGTAAGATACAAGTACACTTGAATAATGGCCCTTGTCAAAACGTCTGGTTCAATTACAAAAGATGAAGTAAGATAACAGCTGCTATTATTACTCACTGTACAGTTACAGTATTATTACGTATAAGTAAGGGGCAGGTAGGAGTTAGGCAGCTTGCACAAGGATGCTTACAAGACCTTTGGGCTGGGTGTCAACCACCCTAGGCTTTCCTTAATATTCCAATGGTTTCCTACATATTCCAATTACAAACACTGGTACAAACTGGTGCAACAGTGCATTATCAGTCTTCCCTCAGGAAAAGTGGACGTATGGTCCAATGTGAGGCGGAGAAAAGATGGCGTGAGGATCTGCTTGTCTGCTAACACCTCACCTGTACTGTGCTGACGTGAGCAGGGCTGTCGATGGACAAACACACAGACTCACAAAGACAGACGTTGATAACGCTACACATGCACAGACCTACAACCCCCGCCCCACCCGGAAGGTGAAGGGAACTGCCTCACCTCAATCCCACCCGGAGGTCTTGAGACTCTATAAAAAGAGCTCCTGGCATAGAGGAGGTAACAACAGATCCCTCTCTTGCAGAACAACTCTTCAGAGGAGAGAGAAGGCGGGGAAGAGAGAGAGAGAGAGAGAGAGAGAGAGAGAGAGAGAGAGAGAGAGATACTGTAACAAATAGTGCTGCTATACCATCAAAGAGACAGACCTCTGTGCAAGAAGAAAGATAATATATTGGAAAAAGGTAAGACTTGCTTCTGTACTATCTGCCATCGTTGCATGTCCACCTCCATCAGCATTTTATCATATTGTTAGTCGTGCTTCCATTCATTGAGTTACAAAAGAGCAAAATATAAAGATTAACTCTATTTTCTTATATCAAATTGCGTGTATATTGTTCATATTGGAATCTTTACTCTATACGGGTAAATAACATTTTATGAAGTTCGATTTTAATTGCTTTCTCAAGTCTTTTAAGTCATGCTGTGTTCATTGGGAGTGGAGCTCTGCTGTGAGTCATACAGAGAAGATAACCCACCACAGACTCATTCAAATGCACGTATTAAATAATCATACAGGGGCATGATCAGATATGATTCTTATGATCATTTGTCATTGTTATTATCACTTTAGGCCACATGTAGGACAAACGATGTGGTTGGACTTCACATATATTTGTTAAGGAGGAACATAAAAACTAAAACCTGTATTCAGACAGGCAGTGTGAACACATTCTACAATATTAATTAAAAATATATATTTTGAGGGCATTTTCTGTCTAAGTCAAAACAGATACAGTCTATGAAAACCTAAAGGCATATACTTTATGAGAGACTTCAAGGGAGGAAATACTGTAAGAGCACCTTTTGCTGTTAGTGCAAAGTTTAGAGTTCTTGATTTTAAAAGCTGTCAGTGCCACTGCTTTAGAACATTAATCTCTAGCAATTGACAGAGGGCAGGCGGGGGCAATAGCCCACCAGTGCAATGCAGAACAGCGATAGAAAGGAGAAGATTGGTACACAATTATTGAAATGCGTCACCAGGGAGAAAACCATTGAAGGCTAACCATTCAAAGCCATTCTGTATCTCCCTCAATATTTCATTGAGAGTAATGTCTCTGGGTATGTGTGGGATGGATGAATGTAATTTGATCTGTAACAAAGTTATTTGTGTGCAACAGGGACACGGCACCCGCCTACATTATTATCATCTAGGTTAGCCCTTGGTGTGTGCACTTGCTATGTAAGGGCATCCATTCTGTTCTACAAAAGGTAGCCTAAAGGCACAGCTAATATGTGGGCCTTTCATGCAGTTCATCAGCTTTCACATTCATAATTGGTCAGTAACAGATATGACGGTTAGTCCTTCAGCATTTAAATACATTTTTTTCTTCTTAATTTAGATTATTTTGTAATAGTTGGATATACACTAGGAAACCCTTTGACGTGTGTACAGTTTTAACCTACACTATAGTTAATGCAGCAAAACAATAATGTGTTTGTTAATGTGTTTAGAAAAAAGGTGATGGTTCCCGGAGAGGTTTGTGAGTCCCTATGAACCTGAGAGCTGTATTGTCTGGAGCCTTGTGCTCCTGGTATGTTCTCCCAAGGCAAAGTGGTCCCAGGGGAGGGGCCAGACTAAGAATGGTTCACAAGACCGAATGAAACAAGAGAGGAAGAGTTACCCTGCCCGTAGAAAGCCCGGGGCCCCCATCTGGAGCCAGGCCCAGAGGGAGGGCTAGTTGGCGAGCTCCTGGTGGCCGGGTTTGCCACGGAGCCCGTTCGGACACAGCCCGAAAAGCAACGTGGCTTGTGCGGGAGGTGGAGTGCTACCTATTAGATCTGGTTGGGCTTGCCTCTACACAAAGTATTCAGCCTTCCGTCAGATCTTCAACTCACATCTCCGGCGGAGCTTTTCTGGCACCCCTGTGGAGGTTGGGGACATTGAACCTGAGTGGGCAATGTTTAAAGCCTCCATTGCTGATGGTGTGGCGGAGAGCTGTGGCCTCAAGGTCTCAGTTGCCTCAAGGGGCGGTAACCCTCAATCGTTGTGGACACCGGTGGTCAGGGAAGCCATCCAACTGAAGAAGGAAGCCTTCTTTGATATGTTATCCCGGAGGACTCCAGAGGCAGTTGCATGGTACCAACGGGCCAGAAGGGCTGCAGCCTCGCCCGTTAAAGAGGCAAAGCAGCGGGTGTGGGAGAAGCTCGGAGAAGACATGGAGAAGGACTTTCGGTTGGCACCAAGGTGTTTCTGGAAAACCATCCACCAACACAGGAAGGGGAAACGTGGAACCATCCAAGCTGTGTACAGTAAGGATGGGATGCTGTTGACCTCAAATGAGGCGGTAATAGCGCGGTGGAAGGAACACTTTGAGGAACTCAAATAGAGTGAGTCTCAATTATAGGGCTATCACACTTCTCAGCCTCCCTGGTAAAGTCTACTCCAAGGTACTGGTGTTCCAGGCACGTCCAGCTGGGAGGAGGCCTCTGGGATAACCCAGGACGAGGTGGAGAGATCATATCACCACACTGGCCTGGGAACGCCTTGGGATTTCCCAGTTAGAGCTGGCTAATCTGGCTCGGGAAAGGGAAGTTTGAGGTCTCCTGCTGGAGCTGCTGCCCCCGCGACCTGACCATGGATAAGCGGTTGAGAATGTATTGATGGATGTATGGTGTTTAGAAAACATCAGTTGACCACGTGTTTCAGTCTTTTATTGTTATATGATGGGACAATGTCTTAATGACAAACTAATAAAATGGACCCATATGGGTGGATTCCTTGCTACCTATAAAAAGGATAAACAAAGAGTCCAAAGCAAATCATTATTATTGCTAAACTAAACTTAAACTAAAATATGAATTTGTCCCATACTACAGGACAGTGGTTTGATGCTCATCAGTGTTTAGTATTCCTTATGTGGCTGGCTAATAACATACAGTACATATATTTTGTCCAGGCTGAAGATGATGCAAGTATCCTGGCTGTTGGCTGTGGTCATGGCGTGTGTGGGCAGCCCCGGGGCTGGGGCACAGTGCTGGGACATCTGCAACAACCTCAGCTCCAGGAACAGGCATTTGGTATCTGAAAATGTAACTTATATTCTTAACAACCATCATAGAGCCTAATTGTATCATCAAAAAGTTTTTTTTAAATGTACATTTTTAAGCATGGTGTTGGAATTCACCACAAAATCCCTGGGTGTGAGGAATATACAGTACTTTCTCACCTCTTCTACACCTTTCCTGTGGTTCCAAGTCATAAGAAATCCAAGTACCTAATCACATTTTGTTTGAAAAATACTTTCTTACATCTTTCCCCACAGGACTGCATTCACCTATGTGCATCTATGATGCAGGCTGATATCCCAGATCTCCGTTCCTTGGCCATGGACTCTAGTGAGGAGAACGTTCCACTGCAACTTCTGTTGGCTGCGAAAGTCACCCGAGGCAAGGTCATGCAACTGTCCCAGGCCCACAGTGAGGACCGACGCTCCTACTCTATGGAGCATTTCCGCTGGGGAAAACCCCCTGGGCGGAAACGCCGGCCCGTCAAGGTATACACCTCCTCCATGGAGGACGAGGACTCATCCGAGGAAAGTTACCCGTTACAGAAGCGCAGGCAGCTGGGCAGGGTGGAGAGGGAATATAAGGGGGACATGGGTGTCCAGATGCTAGAGAAGCAGGACTTGCAGAGGGCAAGGCTTGGCCCCAATGCAGGCACCCTGTTGAGCCCACAAGAAAGGAAAGACGGAACCTACCGGATGACTCATTTCAGATGGGGGAGTCCGCCTTCTGCCACTAAGCGTCATAGCTTTATGAGGCCGTGGGAGGAGGCATCCCAAAACTCCAGGCTATTCATGAATAGGCATTGGAGGGCGTAGAGGCTAGGCAGACCAAGCTGTTATACTGAATGCTGTCCTTAAGACATTGGCCTCTTGTCTTAAAAATCAAAGGGACTTGTAAATATAGCATTTGCATGTTATTAAATTCTTAATTGAACCACTGTATGTGTATGCAACAAACATAGTGTAACTGTCAACAACTTTACGTTCAACAGCATATTGATTCACCCACCTACTGTATTAGCCATTGGCCATGAATCAAATATTGTCCCCTGAGCTTTCCCCATATGCAACCCCCAACTTTGTCACTGACCTATCCATTTGACTAGGGAACCATTCAATGAATTGTTTAATGTTGGGTGTGATGTGAGATCATTTAATTTGTATTTATTTTTCCATAGGTATGTTGTGAGATTTGGTAAATGAATATAATATTAAAAATAATAGTTATTGTGGCAAATAATGAAGCTTGTTTTCTGACTTAACCATCAAAGTATTAATACAACAAAGCATGCAAAATACAGGTTGCATGTTACACCCAATGCATACCTTGTTATTAACTATGTAAGATCTAACCCTATAAGCATATTGTGTAAATAGTTCTTTAGTAAATTACTAACCACCTACAAAAGAGCAGTGAGCAACTCTTACACTGGAATTACCAGTCATATTTATACATGCAGTATTTAGGCTTACATAGATCTGTTGCTAGAGTAATAGTTTACAAAATATCACACTGGTCACTTGCATTTCCATTACAGTATAACAAATAAGACTCAATACAAAATAATTAATGAATGGGGCAAACGTTTACAGACGAGTTTATTCTCACAGATGGTCATAGAACTGTACAGCAGTTACATCACTAGCATGCAGTTGGGTCTGACACTCTAATCTTAAGGCATTTCCTCCATTATAAAAGCTGCCTTTGTCAATAGATAATCCAGTTTTAAAGTGCAAAGTTCACAGAATTGATCAAGTTGACCTACAACACTACATTGTAAACAGGTACATTTACTAAACATGTAAATGACTAAAAGTAACATTAGACTTGCAGTCATTTAACATTACACATCACTTTGCAATGCTGAGCAGATGTACAGTATGAATTTACACATCTTCACTGTCCACAGGTCCTGTAGAAGAAATATTCCAATACATTTAAGATGAAGTTGGAAGATTTAGACAGCTGCACATTGCCGTTAGATACATACAAATAAAATAAAAAAAAACAAGAGGAAGATGAGTATACGAAACTGTTTTAAAATAGAATCTCCAGAACTAGATGAAAAATAGACGCACACAAAGGTCAGCGATAATGTTTCTCACATACAGTAAACATGAACGCACACAGGTCAATGTGCAACACTCTTATGAACACATATCTACACACACAGGACACTACATTGTAACAAACTAATGTGGAAAACACCACAGAACAATCAATACATCACGACATCCATGACATGAAGTTGGTTTGGACAACACAAGTGATGCAGCTAATACACAGAAGCGTGGATAGGAAGTGAGGCGATCGAAATGTTAACTGTCAAGTAAACTGAAATGACCACAGCACCATTACAACAGAAAGTATGCATTAAAACAAACCAGAGGACCTGCTACCGACACTGGATTTTAGTTAGCCTGAATTCTAATCTGCTGTTTTCCCTCTAAAAAAATGCCCTTACCAGGGAAAAGAAGAAAGATAACTAATGCGGATTTATTGCCATTATACTTTTTTTGTGTGGTTGTGTGCGCACAAATGCGCAATGGCTTAGAGATTTGTTAAAATCTGTTTAAAAATGAAAAAAGCACTATTCTAAGTGAAACTGAAAATTGTAAATCACAAAACTGAAATATATTGAATAGCAAAATTGAAAAGTCGCTGTGCTATCGGATTGCCTTCTAGATCTAACTAATATGTTTTACTGGCATTGACTTTAAATAGGTTCAAGGTCTCCAACAAATGTAATGCTGGTTAGTTCTATAGGTACTGTACAAGGTTATTTAAAAAGAAAAAGAAAAGTAATTTATCACCTTGCTAGATTTCTCCCTTATCTACAGCAAACATCAGTGCGGGAATAGCCAAATATGTAGTTGTATATAGATACTTTCATATGCATACGCACAGAAATACTTATCTTAAAGATTTATACTATAGTTCTCTGTATATATACACATTTATATAGTAAGGGGATAAAATGCTTCCTTCTTTCTTGAGTTCAGTACATGTTGGTTGCCTATGTGGTGCACTACATTAGACTGAATGGTACTGTCTGAGTCTGCTAGTATCACCTTTAAGGCACACTCACTTTAGGAGGTTAGCACATAGTCCATTATATTCAAAGCTCATCAATTTAACAATAAAAACTGTGATATTACAATAAAAACACAGTAAGAGAAATGTCACACAAAAAAGCACTTATGACTAAAACACATAAAATGCTAACACATTAACTTAAAGCATTTAGCGAAGTTAATCACAGCTGATAAATTAGGTAATAAAGGAAAGGAATGAGTTAGTTTCCATATAGTAGTCAATATTCCTCTCAGGCATGCTGTAGCATAGTTTTCTACAGTGCAGAATTATCTTCGTCTAAATCCTAAAAAAAGAATCATCAATGCCACCTACGTACTGTATTGTTGTGTTTACAGTATGCCTTAGTATGTATGGGATAACAAAATTAATTGAGGGGTTAAAAAAAAAAAAAAACACAAATTGTGATTTATAGTGCAGTTTAGGACAATATTCAGTATTACAGCCAGGGCATGCTGGGAGTCTCTCCAGGTTAGAGCCCCCTTTAAGGACAACAGTCCTGACAGTTCGGCTATTGGCAATGCTTCAGTCCAAAGTCATGTGGCAATTCAGGCAAGCAAGATCTGAGGGGAAGTGGAACCAGGATAAAAGTTTTATTCGTCATCTTGCTTTCTCTGCAAAGTGGGGGAGGGGGGAGGGGAGAAAAGCACACACCCTGGCAAATTGAAAAAGTAGCTTGCTCTGCAGTTGGCTTCATAGACTTCACCAAGGTCCCTATTGTATTTTCATTTCATGTCACCGTTGTGTTTAGGGTACCAATTGGTTGTCTGCATTTCTGGCCTGAATTATGAGTTGTTGCGACCGGTAACATGGGGCAACCAGCATACACGCACACACACCTCACGCTGTCCCCTTCAGAGCTAGTACACACAAAGGTCAGGGAACTTCATCTCGTAGACAGGTACAGATCGACTCTGGGTTTGGCCATAGCCTGTAGAGATGGTACCAGAAGGGCTGGGTGGGGGTCTGCGAGACACAAGGAGACATCATCATCATCATTAGTGTCTTCCATACAAAATCTTCATTATTAACGCACAGGTCTTCAATTTGTTATCAAATCACATCTGCATACTGAGAGTATTGCTCTCCTCACCCTCTCCCTCTAAAGCCCTGTGGTTTCATGGACAGTTGTGTTTCAGACATATACTAGGAGCTCTGTCAGAAATATTGCCGTCTATACACCACTCCACTATACAGCCATGGAGTGTACCATTAAGCTGTAAATACATCTGTATTGTTTATAACTAGCATTTCATTAAAATATTTAATATTTTAAGCACTGTCGCTTACCTTATTGTAATCTCAAAGATCTGATTGAGTTTGCTCTGCAGTAACGTGGCCTAAACAGGAAAACAGGTTCAGTAAATAGCAAACGATGAAGAAATATTAAGATTATCATTTGTTTAAAAAAATAACAAGACATTTGAAAATACAAATATTTTTACCCTGGCACCGCAGTGGGCGGCTATCTCCTCAAAGGGAGCTTTCTGGAATTTCTCCACCACCAGCCTTCTACGTTCTCGCTCCTGCTCTTCCATACCCACACTGTCCACTAGAGGGAGATGTAGATATATTAAATACTTAAATTGTCAAATTGATATTATGACACAAATTTAGAAACCACAAATAGGGATGTGAATCAACACACCAATTGCATTTTTCAAGGTTTCAAATGTAATCTCCTCTGCTGGTGTCCTCTGAAACACAACAAGGAAGACAATTAAAAATGTATATGCTATACTACAAAGAGCAGCAAATTAAGCATAATAGTTTTTATTTTTTACAAAATCATAATAGAAGGACAAACAATTAACAATGGTGATTGTGTGACTTCATTAAACCTCACTTTCCCTTATTATTGGGTTGAAAGAGGCATTAATTAGCATTAGCATGCTGGGCTCTGTTTTACCTCCTCCTTCTCTGGACTGTTACGGGATTCCACCTCCACCTGGAGGGAGATGGTTTCTCCTATGCTCTTCCTCTTGGACAGACGGTCCTCATCTGGAAAGGAAGAGGAGTTGTTTAATTTTATTCAGCCTAATATTTTGTTCTATAATATTTTATTCATGCAAATTGTACGAACGAACGAAAAAACACCTTTTCTGGTTAATACCTTATGGAATAATTATTTTTCTTTCAAATGGATAATATTCTTATTATTTTAAATTTAAATGAATCTGTGATTGTCAAATTAGATTAGTTTTTTTTAGATTAAAAGATTATGCACAAATATTTAAACTGAAACTGTAATGGACTGCATGACATTGCCAAATTGATAAAGACTCATTACCGGTGTACTGGGGAATGTAGGGCGTGGCCAGCCTCTCTGTGTTGTAGCCACTCCCTCCCAGGACCTCTGTGATCTTGGACTGCAGGAACAACACCTCGCCTTCTACCTTCTCCAGAGAGGATGGCAGCCTGAAGGGGACAATTGCATGAATAATGTTCACACAGAACAGCAAGATACACTTTAAGGATATATGGTCTCAACATAAAACCTCCTGAGTACATGGGAGGATCTCAAGCTGCTCATTTTGAAGGGGGGGACATAAGCGTCAAAGTGTTCCATACTTGGGGTTCTGTATGAAGACGTCCTCAGGGAGAAGGTAGGGCGTCTCCTTCTGTCTCACCTCGATCACCTGAGAGTACAGAGGGACAGGTCAGTACACACACGCACACCCAGACACAGTCAGAGAGACAGGGGGTGCTCTGACCTCGTGTATGTGCTGGCAGAAGGCAGGGACGGTGGTGAGCTGGCAGATGAGGTTGAGGTAGGCGGCAGCGAGGGCGTGCACAGCACAGCGGTTGTAGGCAGGGAGAGACTCCTCGGTGGACAGAGCCAGGTCCTGCAACAGGAGCACACGGGTGGTCACCACAGGCCGAGGGGAAGATCACACTCACACAGACAGCCTATGACACTCTCATCCTCTCAGCAGACAAACACACATACACTGGGGAAGGTGAAATAAATGAATGAAGCTATGTGTGCTAACTAAGCTGCAAAGGCTGACTAGCAAGGCTAACTAAACTACAAACTCTAACTAATGAGGCTAACTAAACTACAGAGGCTAACTAAACTACAGAGGCGAACTTATGAAGCTAACTAGCGAGGCTAACTAAACTACAGATGCTAACTAATGAGGCTAACTAGCAAGGCTAACTAAACTACAGAAGCTAAGTATGTAACTACAGAGTCTAACTAGAGAGGCTCACAGTGTGTGAGTGCGTGTGTGCGTGCGTGCGTTACCTGCAGGGCCAGCGACAGGCGTATCAGGTCCACCACCACCTCCTCATTGGCCAGCTCCACGCTGAGGAGAGCCAGCAGCGTGAAGAGGGTCTCATAGTGCTGCTGTCCACTGCTACGCTCCTTACAGCCCAGGTAGATGTGTCTGTACAGCTGCTGGCCGTGCTGCAGAGCACAGGGGAGGGGGAGAGGATGTAGGGTCTTTTTCATCATCTGTTGTTAATAAAATACACTTTCGGTTCAGTGGCGTTAAAGGTGAAATATATTATATTTGAAAAATAAATACAGTAGCAAACAATTCATTTCTATGTAAAGCTATAGAGGAGTAATGGTGTCCTGAATAGAGACTGACATAACACTCATTTAGGTGGTGCACATCTTAACTACTGTGACATCAAGTGGCAGGAAGTCATATAGAACCACCTTAATGGTTGGTAAGCTACGTTGTATATCATTAGCGTGAGGTGCATGAGAACACCTTGCTAGTGTACACACGTCTACTGCATTAATGTGAACCAGCGCATCAAGGGAAATAAGCCTCTCTCAGACAGGAGACAGACATGATGCAGCATGCATGCTTAAGAAGAGAGTACCTTCTTCATGAACAAGTTGTCTTGTCTGGAGCACTTGTCCACTTTGAGCTTGAGCACCGAGATGTCTGAGATAATGCTGCAGAGAAACATACAAACTCATATGATCTTGTATTGAGAGCAGGTCTCACTAGTTGTTGTATCACATTATTGAATGCTTCATAACAATACAAAATAATATAAAAGTACAAATAAATAATAATAGAATTATTAGTGCGTACAGAGTTTATACAGTGAAGGTCAACTGACCGCACACAAACATACTAACACCCAAGACGACATACACACCTTATTGTGGTGAACTTGGGCCTGTTGTCATGGCGATCGATGAGGCTGAGGAGGATGGTGAGCACCAGCAGGCGGACCTCAGGGTCCTCGGTCAGGGAGAAGGATAGTAGAGGCTCCAGGAAGGAGCTGGGCAGCGCCGTTAGCATGTTGGTGGTCTGGAAGCCTGCCGTCACCTACACACACACACACAGTGTCAAGGTTGTCTCTCTGGGGCCTTTCAAAAATGGACTTGTTCATCAAATCATTCAAGATACAAAATTAATTCTAATGCTATGTACATTAAGTGATTATTATTATTATTATTATTATTATTATTATTATTATTATTATTATTATTATTATTATTAGCACCAGCTAGTGACAAACAGAGCTCTGCATCGATGTATGGTGCTTTGCTGTCTGTATACTGCATCTCTCTACCTCACCTGTCCTCTGACTCTCCTCATCCTGTCCTGTCTGCTGTCTAGCTCTGGGTGAACCTTAAACTGGATGAAACACTGACCTCAACACATTGCTCACTTTCAACCTCCACCACTGATTCATCGCATCGCAACATTATACTTGCTTCTAGTGGTTAAAATAAGCTGCCGATTTGAATCAGTTTCAATACCGTTTCATTAAGCTCACCTGAACCAGGGACTTGAGTAGCATAACCTGGATCATCCTGGTGCCTTCAGGTCTATGGGGAGACAATAGAGGCCGACTGTTAGGAGCTAAACTTCAATTTAGCCATTACATACTATAAAATTATCTTACACCATGTCCAGAATTGTGTGTGTGTGTGTTGGTATGCATTTGTTAGACCTATATAGTCAAGCTTAGTATTCAGGATTAGAGGGGTTGCCTAGAACAGCGGGTCTCTTAAACAGAGGTTCAATAATGTCTGTCTGACGGAAAAAGGATCCTGAATCTAATCCTTCTTATTATTGATCCTTATTCCTCTGGTTGAAGGACTGCCTCTTTTACACAAGAAGTAATGTGTGTGTGTGCGTGCGTGTGTCTCTCTAACCCAGAGCTGGTTGAGGTCAGAGCCGGGTGTACGCCAGGGACAGGGATCTTGCCCATGATGAAGAGCATGACCTCTGACCTCTGGTACGTTGGCAGAGTGTTGGCAAATGAACCTGGAGGAGGGCAGGCAAGGGAGGAGGTAGGTTAAACCAGACGGCAAACAACAGGCCTTAAGAAGGCAAGTGCTAACACTTATCATCATCGATGGCTGGAAGAGCACAATAAACACACACACACACACGGAGCACTACGGGCTGGGACTGACCGATGGTTCTGATCACAGCCTCCTGCAACTGTCTCTCTTCATGGGTTTTGATGATCTTGGTGCCGATGTTGCTGCTGTGGTCGTAGGAGCCCGTCAGCTCGTAGTCCACGCTCAGACGAAGCTGGCGCAGTAGAGTGTTGAAAACCTCCAGCACTGTGGGCCCTGGGAACGCACATGCACGCACACACACACACACACACACACACACACGTTAAATATCTAAACAGGCTGGATGGAAACAGCATCCTCCTGTGGTCAAACAGGGTAAGTACTTAGTTCTGTCACGTGCTGTTTGTCACGTGTTGTGTGTTTGTGTGTGTGCGCGTGCACTCGCCTACGGAGCCGCTGGCTGCGATGGCGGCTGCCTCCAGCAGAACCTCCACTATCCCGGCTCGCACCGTGGCAGAGTTCTTACTGTTGGCGTCCAGGTGGCCTAACAGCTGCTGGATCACCAGGTGGGAATGCTGGGACTAGCAGGGTGGGGGTTGGAGGGGGGAGAAGACAATGGTGAAGACAGACAGAATGCACAAGCAAATGAAGAAGCACACATCTGTGCAATTAAAGGATACACAGAGAGAGAGAGGAGAGGGTGCGTGGCTTAGAAAAATCACGGCATTCAACCCGACGGTAACTAAAGCACTCTTACAGGCTGTAAATAAAGCACTTTGGAACCTTGTGTTTTGTTGTTTTTTTTTAGAGATAAGCAGAGCTACAGTAATGCGGGCAAAAAGACCCTGAATGCCATCTGCATTTTGAATCTTTTCATTTAGTGTAATTTCCTTTGCTTTTTTGTCCACAAGCTCAGAAGACTCTTGGCAACCCGGTGTTACATCGTTTATTTATGGCTATTATGTTACACAGTAGAATGAGAGAAAGAGAGGCAGAGAGAGAGCAAGACTTACCTGGATGGAGTACATGATGATTTTGAAGCAACGCACAGCAAACGTCTTGCCCTCCCATAAAGAGTGGTTATCCAAGTGCCTGGAGAGAGGAGGGATGTAATTATAAGGTCTAATGCTTAGAATATAATAACATGGAGGGGCTCCACTGTGACATGTTGCTACTAAATTGAAAGGGAAATGGAAACTGGGAAAATAAATATTACATCTGGGGCTATCACTGCCAGATTTATTGCAAGCGCACATTCCTTTAGTTGCATCAATATAAACCTGCAGTAACTCAGTGAAGCACGTATATTACAAAAATACATTGTACAAAGTGCGGAAATGTTCAATGTCATATTTATTTATGAGTGAGCAGCCTTATTAAGGCAGAAGCACACACACACACACACACACACACACACACACACAGAGCTGGGTAGAGAGGCAGGCCAGCAGGAGATAAATGACTGCAGGAGACAGTGATGGATGGGCGAGGCACAGTGCAGATAGACAGAGCTCCTACAGTGGGGCACGCAGATGGAGACAGAGAGGGAAAAGACAAAAGGGACAGATCGAGAGAGTTTAAAAAAGAGATATAAAGCTGTCATGTAAAATGGTAAACTGGATTTAGGTCCGAAATTGCAATATTAATCAAAGGTACTGTTTAAAGATCCTGGATGGTTTAAATAACTGGATACTTTCACAGCAGAAGTATTACTATATTCTAATAAACAAAATTGCAGTTTAGTGTCAGTAACTAGTAAGGCAAGAAGACTATTCTCATTAAAAAGCTAAAAGACAGAGATAAACAAGTCAAACGAAAGAGTCAGTAGAAAGTACAGCACGGCTCTAGAGAGACTTAAAGGAGGCAGAGACAGACATGCAATGTGCAGCTGAGCACATTCAAATAGGGGGATCAGGAAGAGAGAAACAGCTTGCTCAACAGAAGACGGGAAATCTTACATGAGCACATAGCTCACCGACACAGAAGGAGGTAAATAAACATTAAAAAATGAAGATAAGGGGGAAGAACTCTGTGTGGAGTAGAGGAAGAGATGCCATGAGGGCATGGAACTGACAGAAAATAAATACAAATAGTAACGCAGCGCGGAGAAGAGCTTAAATGTGTACTGCCACTCACATGAGCACGGGCGTGATGGCGTTCTTGATGTTGCCGTAGGCGGCGCGTCCCAGCAACTCCCGGAAGCAGCGCTCCGTCAACTCCACCGGGCTCTCCTTATCCTTCTCCGACGCCTGCAGGGGAGAGGGGGAGCGGCTGTGGGGGGAAGGAAGAGGAGAGGAGATAAAAAAGGGAGGAAAGGTATGGAGGAATGGCGGAGAGGGGAGAGGCAGGGGGTTTGGGCTGGATGAGTGGAACACTTGCACACACAGCTACTGAACGGGAAAACAGACTGGTGTGTCACTGCAGCCTCGCTGCCTGAGGTGAGCCTGCACACACGCCGCTGTTTGTTTGCACTCGCAGCTGAGTGAGTGCAGCATGGGTCTGCAGCGTGTGTGTGTGTGTGTGCTCTAAATTGATTTTTGTGTTCCAGTTGAAGGTGCTGCTGTGATTTAAGACTTGAAAGGAGAGCGAGCTTTTCCTTAAAAAATAAAAAGAAAACAAATAGAGACGCAAGATTTTGAAAATCAACAACCCAAAAAACCTCCCCCTCCCATTGGTCTTCCACTGCAAAGCACCAACAAGCCTGTTGTAGCTGTGTGCAACCATTCATAAGAGAAAAGAGCCTGATTGGTCAAAATATTTTGTAGCACCGTCAAACATAAAATAACGTAAAATAAATTTAAAAATGGGCTATTAATCAGAGCAGATAATATCCTCACAGAGCATGTAACTCGCTGATGGATGTCTATAACACTTCTAAGACATTACGCTTGATGTATAGCTCTTAAACCCTACCTACAACACCTTTAAATATGTGCCGTTCACACAAAGGATCCTCTTTGAATTCATGCATAATTAAAGCCTGATTGGCCTCAGGTGATCCCTCAAATGTCAGCATCATTTATTAACACTATAACTCTCCTTCCTGTCAACTGCTCTTCATGGCAGCCATGGGATTACATGCGGCTGTTGATCTGTGGCAGGCAGTACCTGTGATTGCAGGGTATGTTAACCCTGATAAAAGTCTTCCAATGTTATTTAAATTAAGTCAGTCGCGGATTAAACTGATCACCTGTGACAACTTTGTTTTTTTCCAGCATACTTTTTTATTTTGCTTCCTATTTTTTATATACACATCTGATCACTAACCAGAATTTGTGTCAGTTCTAGTTAGTTCTAGCACACATACTCACTGTATCTGGTTACAACTTCTGCGGCTGACTGTGCCAAATGTGTTCCCCTTTCAGATTTAAGGTCTAATCAAACAACTTTATTTCAATACACTTCTATGAACTTTAGTTACCAGAAGTGCCAAGCAGAGAAATTAAAAGCTATTTATTAACTCCGTTAAGAAAGGATAAAGTAAAGAATGTCAGTGTTCTCTGGAGTGCCTTCAGGTTGTACAATAGGTTAGTCCATTTCAGATTACATATTCTGCTGAGGCAATGTCTACCACTGATGTTGGCAGGGTGAGAAACGCTCTAAACCTGTAAAGAACACTCACCGGTGCCAGCAGCAATCTTTTAAGTGCAACTAGCACACTAGATTTAAAAAGGATGGCGACTAAGCCATCAATCTTTCTGGAAACTAACTTTCTAAAAATAATTAATGGGAGGTAGTCATCAGCAAAAACTTTTGCTAATGCTGTACTTTATATTAATCTTTAAATGACTCCTACATCTGCACATGGATTCAAGATGGGAGCCTCCATCTGTGAGTTGAATGGTACCGAGTGGGAGCTGTTGGCCACTGTTGCTTGACGGAATGTTTAGTGTGTGAGAATATGGATAATACACACATGGTGCTGGCCTCATATGGGAGAGACAGAAATAAGTGTCCCAGTGTTGGGTTGTCCGTCTCTCTCTTCCAATTTGTCCGTCTGGCTGTCCATCTTTCTCCCACAAGTACAACTGTCCTAATCCCCTGTATTGCGTTCGCAGCCCTGCTTCCCCGCTCCCTAATCTCTCCGTGTGCTGTTGCCTCTACAGCCTGACCCCTGTCCGCCACATCCCAGCATTGACGTCAATGTGAATCCCACTGTGTGGAATCTTGCCAGGGGTGGGACGCTACATTGTTATCTATGCTCTCTCTATTCCTTCCTCACACTGGCAACCTGTATGATCTGCCTACAGCCACCTATTACTCCCCCTTAACGTCCCCACCTCCTGCTCTCCCTACGTGTGTGTTAACACTGTTCTCCTTCCGCTTGTTTACATGCCCTGTGTGTCCTGGGGTGATGGTGGGGGTGGGCGGACAATGTGTGACTGTGTGGGGAGGGGGCAGGGCTGTGTCTGGGATGGTTAGGCACCAATCGTGATGACAACTAGCGTGGGTGATGGTCGGCTGGATGGCCAGGACAAACATCGTCTAACACACTGAGGCTCAAAGGGAGTGGGGAAGTGGAGTTCGGATATGCATTTGGAAGAGCCTGTGACACTTTGGAATAATAATGATCACTTATTTAATGTTACTACTGTTATTTATTTTGATTGAAATGCAGTAGATTAGTATCAGTAGACATGAGAACTGATAGCGCACAAGCCCATTTGACTAAATCTAATGGGTATCACACATTTTAGCATGACCTACATACATATGCTACAATATTTGCATTTTACCCATGAGCACTTGGGTCACATGGTACTTGCAAACAAATGTCAGTGGTTGTTTGTCCCCTGTTTCTCACCTCTCTGTTCCCTCGCCACACTGCAGGTTGAACAGTAGCGAGGGCACGATCTTGTCCATGTGCTGGGGGTCCCAGATGTTAGCCTGGAGCTCGTCATTCACAGTCTTCCTCACCACGCCCTGCAGACCCTTAATGCCCGCCATGCGGATCCTGGGAGGACACAGCCCCGTGTCAGATGTCAATCAATACATCAGTCAGTCAGTCAACAACAGATAAACAACACAAACCACCACCAGCTGCTGTGTCTTAAAGAGAAGCAAGACTTTTTCTAGTCTTGACGTTATCACAGATCTAAGCGGAAGTTTTAGTAGATCATTGTATCTATTAGCAGGACTAGAAAGGTAGAGAATTCATGTTGAGACATAGATTATCATTCTGTTCAGATGCGTTTGTCATCGTCTTTCCATAACGTTTTTTTTCCCCTCAGTATGTCACTGCAGCTAAATGGCCATGACCACATATTTCTCCATCAACTAATCAGTATAATATAATTATTTTATCGGACTTTTAAAAAGGCCTATCTTTAGCAGTTTATTTTTGGAACTGTATCCATTTGAAGCTATGTTGCTGCTTGTCCATAAAATCGTGTCTATTTTTTCCTGTGGCAAATGTCACCCTTAAAAGACTCCACTTTGCCGTGTTATAAGAAAATGAAGGAAGACTGTCTAGTAGGAGCCAAAAATACTCATATATAAAGCAATGAAGATGTAGCGCCATTCCCATTATTACTGTAAGCGTATGGCTGAATCAACCATTAGGTTTACTCACTTAGTGCGGATGTCAGGGTCCTCATAGCTGGAGTGGCACATCTCACTAAAGCGCGACACAAAGAAGTCATAGCTGCGATGGTACGATGGCGTGTCCTCCTCTATGTTGGCAAACTTGACAAACTAAAGAGGCAAGGGCAGATAGAAGAGATGGATTTGACTTGACCCCAATATGTCATGATGAACATCTAATATAAATGAAAGGCTCTGTGGCATCGAAACATGTCACTTGACCAGAAGGCCTAGGGCAGCCTCTCCTATTGAGCTTGAAAATGTTGCCGTTTAAAACACATTGACATTTTATAGCACTCACTCAAATTAATAAATCATCCGGCTCAAATTAATAAATTAGCACCTATCTATTGGAAAGGAATACAGAATATGAAATGCAGAGTTGACAGGATCAACATTCAGCTAAAAGGCTAATAATCACACAGTCTCTTTCAACACTGACTGAATGTCTCTCAATCCAAAACAAAGAGCTAGACAGACTGGGATTTGTGTGAATCATCCAAAAGCATATAATAACAATCTACCGGCCTGACTGGCTATTAAAAACTGATTGAAGATATAATTAAAACTCTATCAATGACCAAACTGTATATGTGATTGAGAGGTCCAAGTTTAGTAGCCTATATTGGCTGTTATAGACAGTATTTGCGGGTGTGGGAATACCTATGATAGTATTTTCCTGCAGGTGAGGGACAACTCAGTGGACAAGAGCTTTAGGTCAGTGACACTGAATGTGAGAATACCTGGCAGGGCTGTGTCCTGTTGCGATAAGCTCTCTAATCCTCTCTTTCTACTCTGTCCTAGCCTGCCGCCTTGGATAAAAACACATAAGCATGCACACATATAAACAAGCATGCATAATGTGCGCATGAGCTGTAAATATACAAATACAATGATAATCCCTTTTCTATTATTGTGACCCAGTTTACGACCCATGATCATTCAGTGTTGATTTTATTAAAGTGACACCTTATGACATTTTCGGCCACTAGATGTCACACTAAGCACCAGCATCTCAGACCAAAACAAATGCTTTGTGGGGCACAAATGCTCGAACATACACACACATGCCCGACTGACTATGAACACAAATGACAGAGGAGTTCAGATTTTAACACACACAGAGGGTGTTAAATTACACTATATATCTTTACAAGGAAAACAGTTGTATGCAGCTACATTAATGTATAATATATCATACAGTATATAGGACCAAATGCAAGTAAAACGATTCAGTTGATATTATTTTTGCTTTGGAGTCTATATCTCCGCAGTGTACTGTATGAGCGCTTATGCCCTAAATACATGAGTTTGGGAGTGTATCCAAGGGAGTTTGGTGGGGGATTATGCGTGGGGGTGGCTTCATGTATGGTCAGTGTGTGTGTGGGTGACTGGAGGGCTCTGCCCTGTGGTGTACACCTAATCTGGCCTTCCTGTGTCATCCTCTAACCAGGCTGCTGCCGCTGTTGAGCGGTCTCCCACTCAACTGCATTAGACTGATAGATTGCTTGACTGATGGACTGAAAGATTGATAGACAGACAGACTCAATGCTCGCTCTATGGATCACCCATCTTTCTCACACATTAACATATCTACATCCATCCCTGGGCCTCATTCATTTACTATGATTATTCGATTTGGATGAAGTGCTTAAAAATAAAATAAACTAAACTAAATAATGTGATTCTTGCACATTAGAAAACAGCCATGACAGCCTAAGCAGGATACGTTTTCAGCAAGCAAAATTTATGTTTAAATCATTTCTATTTTTACATCTCAAACCTCATTCTATCTTGCCTGCATGCGTAGTTATATAAAGCAGACGAGTAAGGCGGGATGTTCCATTTGTATTGTACAGGCCACGATAGAACTGGCGAACACTCACCGAGTTGGTTCCCAGGATCTGCAGGTTGGGCTTATCTGACTCCAGCAGCTTGCGCACCATCTTCAGGAAGCTCTCCACAAAGAGATTGATGCTCTGGCAGTGGCAAGCCATGAGCAGCTGGTCTAGCGCCTCCATGGCAATGCACACATAGCTGAAGAAGAGCACACAGAACAAACGTGTTTCGCAAGTTTTCAAATATTGACTTCCAAAATAAATTGGTTCAGAGTTTACTGGCCGACCGATATTATGCCAAAATGGCGGACGGCTTCCTAGGATGGGATGGGGACTCTCACCCGTATCTGTGTCGGGCCACATCCCTGGACAGCCTCTCGGACAGGTACGCGCCGATGCGGTCAAGCTTCTCCGGCGCCGACAGAGCGTAAAACGTCAGCTTCTCCATGTTGGCCTTCACCAGTCCATCCTGTGGGAGGGAGGGCATGGAGGAGAGAGAGAATAAGACATAACAGAATTGTTATTCTAGACTAGGGTCATTTCCTCCATTCATCTTTGATAACATAAAAAGCACCCTGTCAAACTCCATACTAAAAGAGGTTAACACTGAAAGAGTAACAGGATAACTAGATCACAGTGTTTCATCCCCCGCATTTCCCCTCCTTGACCCACTTCTCTTCTTAGCAGGGAGAGGAGAGGAGAGCTGGAAGAGTCTACTGAGACTCTATTAACCCTCCCGCTGTCTTAAGGCATTTCAGCAAACTACCAGAAGAGGGAGAATCCGACATTTTGTCGCACATTGTTTTTTCCTTACACTTTACTAATCCCCTTGGGGAAAATAAGTAATTAAATCAATTATAATATTATATATTACAACTTCTCAATTGGGATAATTTCTCTCACCTTTGCAATGCAACATTTGCATGCTTTGATATTCTCCCCAGCCCAGCATGCATCTTTTAGATTGGCCAGAAAATATTAATTTGTGTGAGACTTGTAATAAGGTCAGCTAGAGTGACACTGACTCACTCTTTTCACTTGTCAACCGTGTGTGGTGAGCAGTGAAAACCTGATGGATGATGAGATGATAAAACCTGCACACACAGCAGAGAATGCTGGCTTCTCTAGGGAATATAGATGAGATTACATGTTATTAATCCCCGTGGGATAAAGTAGTAATTGAATATTCCATATTTATGCAATTTGGATAATTCCCTCAGCCTGGCTCTATTGCCCTCAGCTAAATTTCCGCTGAGATTATAGTGTGGAAACCCTGGTTGCTTTAGCGTTTACACAGCAACCTGGATGGCTGGCCAATCAACGTCTATGTGGGTGGGTAAGTGTAATGACATTGAAGTCAACAGTTTGTTTCTAAATGATGATGCCAGGTGAAGCGATACAAATACAATGCTGACTAGTTATAGGGTGTCCAATAGTCACTTTTTGCAGTTAAACATCTTGCACACGTTATCGATAATGTTTGTGCTGGAGACAAATCTGACAGGTGAAGTGGTTAGGTCTGCAACACAGAGGATAAACAAATCACCTTGTTTCCACCACACACACACACACACACACACACACACACGTTATCCATGGCAGGGTTGAGGAGGGGGCAGAAAATAGCCATAGCAGCTTTGGTAAGTGCGCCTACTGTACCTCGGGGTCCTCCGGGAAGATGTTGTCCACCAGCCTCTTGTAGCGAGGCCGCAGGGCCCCGCAACACCCACACACCCCTATGGAAGAGGAAGGGGTCGGGGGAGAAAGAGAATGAATTAGCTGTGTAAATGTAACTAGTACAACTAAAATGTTAGAAATACACAAAAACTAGTAATAACAAAACATTACAAATGTTAGTGAATCTATGAAAAGGAACGGTTTTCCAGGCAAAAAGGTGATTAAGGAGTCTCGTTGGTACTATTATTGGCACGGTAGCGTCACCCAGCTTGGGCTTTCAGGAAAAAACAACAACAAGATAACACATTTATTGTCTTGAGGTGCTGCTGGGAGATGACAGCTTGGCAGCTGCTGAGAAGTGCTGCACTGCCTGACACTTTGCTCTGGGAAGGTTTTCCCCACGCACAGCCGTGACATAGAAAAAGTGATCCTGCACAAAAAGGATAGAATGTGGTGACGATGTGCCTTTGAGCAAAGGAAAAGCCACTTAAATGGAGAACGCCCCCACTCACGCACGCACACACACACACACACACACGCCAAGTCAACCTTGAGGAAAACAGGGCACTCTATTGTCTGACTTTGCGGCGAGGAAAATACTTGGTCGGGCAGCCGATGAGAGACAGAATCTGATTGGTCCAGGGAATTCAGCAGTGTTGAGTCATAAGGAGACCCTGGGAGAACGAGGAAAGGATAACCCAGCCACGATTCACTCAGCTCTTTTTAAAACTGTCTATTGCAGCCATAAATGTCAAATAGAACAAGAATAATAATCTACAATTCATATAAAATATCCAGATTGCAAGACTGCAACACTGATGCAGTCAAGCTGAACGAGAATGCGGTGACTTCAATCTTTCAAGGCTAAAGTAAAACTCTCCCCAGTGTATCATACTGTAGAGATGTATGTGACAGCAAGACCGAGAAACAGCATGCAGTGAAATATCAGCCTCTCTCTGGCAGGGAAGGCCGTCATTTCCCCCACCCACCGCCCAAGCTCTTCTGGTATCTTATCTAAAACCTTCACCTTGGAAGGAAGGACGATGGTGCTGGCAGGATGTCCCTTGAAAGCCTTTCAACCGCGTAAAAGCAATCTTTACCACTTATCTCTCCCACTGAAGCAAAGGCTGTGGTGACCCTGGTGTGGAGCCAGCTTGAGGCTAAAAGGCCCGAGCGTTGCAGGGGCCCTGTGAGCTGCGGAACAACTTCTGTCAGGCTCAAATATGCAGTTGGGTGCCTGTCTAGTGCTGGAGCTTATCGCTGAGAGCTCTACATCTACTCATAGCCTCCCCTTCCTCGTACTCACATCACTGCTATAAAGTAATGAGGCCGCCCAGTACCCGTCTTACCTCTACACCCCAAACCATAATCGCTCACCTCTACGCATGTCTTGGCCTGGAGTCTGGGCCTACAGTAGAGGTCACACGGAACATTTGAGGGAAAACATTGGTTGAAAACAGGACTGACGTGACAGACCTTGTCAGTAGTTGAGGTTAGGACTGGGCTATGTAAATACTTATGGGCTGAATGGTAATATAAATCTGCATTTTTATTTAGGTGGATTAAATGCTCAGTTGTACTCTCTGTAACAAACAAGTTTGTAAGACTATATCAAATAGGCTACATATGCATTTCCCTGTATAAGCTATGTAGGCTAAATATCAGAATATAAATTCAAAATTACATAAATATATACAATAAAAGTAAAATCTCAACAAGACTCCTTCAGTTAGTTATTAACAGGATAACAGAAGGATTTAAAGAGTAAGCATGAGCAGGTTTTCCTTTCCTGCTGAACAAGATGCACAGCTTTGCAAATATCAAATGTAAATATGGAAAATCTCATGCTCTGATGAAGGGCACTAGGCCGAAACAATAGCATGTGTAATGTAACACTGCCAGAATAAATTGGTGAAAATAAGATTGATCAACTTTGTCCGGAATCTGTGTGTGCGCCATTTTCTTGCCTTTTGAACAATTAATGCTGAAACTCGTTTTATACTTTTGGTAAGGCGCAATATTGGAAAGGCGCATCCTATTGGAGACATTTAAATTAAAAACATATTTTGAAAACAAGGGCAATTGCTCCAAGATTCTCTCAATAATTTGCTTTCGTGTTCTCCATCTTGTGGCTGACTCAGTGATGAGCTGGTGAGTGGGCAGACCCAGCTGAATCTGTGCTTCAGCCAATTCTCTCCTTTTCTTCCAGCTATAGGAAAAGCTGCTCACAATTTTCTTGCACAAGGAAATGGAATATGAAAAAGAGCTGTTTTACCATCAAGCTATGTTAAAGTTAACGATACTCTCTCGTCCTAGAATTGTTTTTGAAAATATATCAAGCTCACAAATTCAATAGTCACGTTGCCCAGTCTTCTAAAGTAAGATACCAACTGTATCTTCTAACGTAAGATACAACAGAGGTGTATGGATTGTATTACAAAAAGGAAGCTGTACCAGGATTGCAGTGACCCATCAGACATGTTCAATCTTAATCCCCGTCTTTACATAAATCTGGAGGGGGTGGAAAATCTGCATACAGTAAAGGCCTTACCAACTAGCCAACAGCCATCTTGTGTTATACAGTGACTGAGTTCATTTCTACCACAGTGTGTGTCTCCGGAACCTGAAAAGGCCTTCCTTTTTAGTTGCTCTGATGATGTCTAAAAAACTAAATCAGCAAACATTAATCAGCTCGAGCACCATCTAGCTCAAGTGCTACTTGACATTTTTAGGCCATCCCACTGCAAACAAAATGCCCACCTCCGGTACTCCTACAGCAGAGCCTGGTACAGTATACATCCATACAGTGTGTGCACTCGCAGCGGGGTTGCTGTTGTGAGCAGTAAAGCAGAGGACAAGGGCGAAGGCGTAACAACAAGGTGTTGGGTAACTATTTAGATGACAAAGTGGCAGTGCACAGCGGGGGTCGTGCACTGTCCACCCACCCTACATGACACATTAAGAGCTTCGTTTAGGACACGGTGTCTCTTCTCTCACCACCCACCCCACTATGTCCACCTACATGGCTCCGGCTGAGGACCATGGCGTGATAAAGACCAGTTTGGGGGAGTAAACCAGCTGTGGGGTAGATAAAGGGAGGGGAAGGAGTAATTGTGCAGTGTGATTGGGGACTGGGTCGTAGTCGTCCAGCGGAAACCATACTCACATACACACAATCCTCCCAATTACCGCTGCTGCACCCAGACAGCCAATTAAAAATCTATTTTTAGTCATGTAACGACAGTGTGTGTGCAGAACACATGGCATTGCCTACCCACCCTGAACCCCCCCACCACCCCCAACTAGGATGTCAATAGTTTCCACATCAAGCGACAGAGGAGAGATGCCATTGGACAGAACATGGAGATGAGGACCAAACATACAGAAAGGACACACACACACAGCGTTAATTATATCCGTGCCATGCCGTCACAGGCCTAGAAACCAACACGTCAGAAGAAAGCTTTTCCACTGACCACAAGATCAATATTTGACCTCACGGGAAAGTGGCAAAGGCACACACACACACAGAAAAACAAAGGATTATCTGACATACAACCTCATATTTGAACGTCTATTATATTATATAAAAACCTACAAATATAGCATACACACATGGCACATAGACAAAAGCAAATGAAACACGCATCATGTTATGTCAATGAACTGATAATGTCCTACATCAGCACACGTACTAGACCTACATGTACTAGATATGTACTGAGACGCACACACACACACACACACACATACACACACAGTGGGAGAATCACAAGGAACCCTGTGCTTCTTGCAGTGTGTCATTTCTGCACCTGCTGTCCAAAAGCTTCTCTGTTGTTCACGTGGCTAACAAATGTGACTAGTAGGGACTGTACAAAAACATTTTAAAAAGCATAAGCCTACTGGTCTAAGGCCGTGTGCTGGTTTTACTATTTTTGGCTTAAAAACAAAAAGGGTATACTATACACACATGCAAAATACAGTACATTATCTCTATGCCTTGTGATGCAGAAACACATTTTTATTTTCATATACACGCTCTACTCTGCCACACCACTGAAAAGCCCATATGCACATGGTGATAAACAGCACTAGACTAGAGGCTGGCAGAGGGGCAACAGTGTATTGACTCAATAGATAAAATGGTAATGGTGACTAAGCAGGCCCCATTATGCATATAAGCCAGAAGCCCATGAGTTATAATAAGAGTCTAGTCAGGAGAGAAGGGGAGAGGAGGGTAACAGACAATCACACTCTGAGGCAGAAAGCTGAGGCATGAAATCTTCAACATGAATAGTAGGGATTAGGGAATGACAGTTAACAACAATTTCATTACGGCCAAACACACATCATGTAGATGAAGTGTCCTCAACGACACATAATTCAAGCAGAGGCAAGTAGGCCTACTGTATAGGAGGCAGGTACTAAAGTTATTTATCTATTTTCAGCTGTGACACATAAAGCCTATATTCTATACAATGTGGGAGGCAAACAACATGCCTGCTATGATGAGCTTACCATGCAGATGCATACTGCCAGAAAATCTCTATGATGCACACATGATTAGAAATGCTATGAATCACATGCAGGTACTCAGACTGGAGACAGAAGGAAACACCAAGTAGAACATCCAGACTGAGATTAATATTCCACTGGGCAATATTTCTGAATTTAAAGCACTATACAATGTGTCCAACAGTTCCAATATTATCAAAACTTGTCTTTCTAAATTACAGGTGTTACACTAAGGTACACTGCTTGGTAAAATACTTGAGAATGTCTATCGGGATTTCATCTTTGCCTAATCTATGAATATAAAAACATAAAACTTCAGTAAATGCATCCATACATACATACATATACATATATAAAGTTAAACATTGTGATTGACAAACTATCAATGACAAGTGAAGTACAAACACCTACTTCAATTACAACTG
>JAODUG010005399.1:0-10018 GCA_027564795.1 Aphredoderus sayanus
TAGGTTTAGCGCCCTCTATCTGCCACAAAGAGCTAGTGATTTGGGTCATTCTGACCCAGAGGACATCACAAGGGTTAGACACACATGTTCACGTTTTACCGAACATTCCTTAATCCATTAAAATGTAGTGTACACTAAATACTCTTTAGTGAATGCGTTTGAATGCTGTTGACCAATTAGAACAGGATATGCAGGTTACAGGCACGGTGTGGAAATAGCAACATACAGAAGTAATTCTGTAGTTGGCATACCAACACTAGGCCACGTTAACAGAATCACTGACTCAATATTTTTACCAATGACAGAAAAATATGAAAGCAGTCCGTCAATTTTGCCAGATTAGAATCTACTGTCCGCTGGTATAGGCAACATACAGTATGCAGCCGCCTAGAATGCCAATGGAACAATCAGTGGCGGAACTAGAGATTTATACATAGGGTGGCCAAGGCTATTTCAGGGGGTCCATAGTGTGTAACCATAACATGGCATCTAAGCAACATGAATGTATCCTATGATTGCTTATTACAAGTAGAAGTAAAGATAGAAAGCATTGAAGTTTGACATAGATGGTGGCCTACCAGGTACAGTATGACCAACTTGTAGCCTACAGACCTCTCGGATTCACCCATGTCATAGGCTCCGTGTTTTTTTCTGTCTGACTGAAAACAGAAAATATGCCTGCACAAAATAATACCAACAACCATGGAAACATAATAATAACAAACAACAACCCACATTTAGCATTTTGGCTTTTACATGCATTTTTGGTTGTTGCTAAGCTTACCCTGCAGATACAGTACATGCAGGAAGTACTGTATGCCTACCACATGGACAGGTGCTCAAAATGTTAACATTTTAAGTAATCCTAGTACAACTATATAACTGCTGTATGTATTATTGCCACTATTACATTAATCATTGTAAACAGCATTCTTCAATACTGAATCAACTTTATATAGCATACACAGCTAGTCACAACAAAATGCACATAGCCTAAGCCACCAAATCTCTCTCTCTCTAATACTGTATACAACTCAATATATTATACTGTAGTAATCTTGGTCTTGTTTACTTCATTTTGGCCAGAGAGAAAGTACAGTATTCTAGCTAGATTTTAATATCTTATGCTATATAGCCTATAGGCTATTATATTGTGTCGAGGTGTTATAGTAGACCTATGAACCTATTTTCTGTAAGGATGTAGCACATTTGCTGTAGATAGCCTAGATCATTTTGGTGGTTAAAAGACTTAATGCATTGAACGATGTACAGTAGTCAGACTGTGAGTTTTACAGTGGAAATGTAACCAACCTCTGTGTAGGTTACTACTGTACCAACACATCACCTGCATACTGATACATTTTATAGTGGCTCTATGGACCTATAAAAAGCAGTAGCCCACCACAATTATTAGGTTAGTAAGCACGTTTGCAGTTGGAAGCTGCCTGCCTGCTGAACTGTGAATGAGTAGAGTGGGAAGTAAGTCAGTGTATGAGCACATAATCAAGGAACTTTCATATGATCCATTTTATACAATTTAGATTATTTTATTACACCTTTGGCTACTATTCTGCTTATTCAAAATAAAGTTTAGAGTTGCCAAGAATGTGTTGAGAATGTGAGTAAGGTGCAAGTGTTATTATCATACGTCTTGACCGTCTTGTGATAGGGTAGATATGTGCATTACATTGTCATAATATACTTCTTTCAATATGGGATGAGATTAAATGTAAGCTAGCATTAAACCCCCAGTGTTAGCCAATTTTAGGGTGGCACCTGGGTGGCCAGTCAGATATCAGGATGTCACCCTGGACATCGTCTGGCTCCGCCATTGGGGACAATGCCTCCAGCCTTACAGTAAATTGCATGTTGAACCGAACAAATGCTGCAATCAACAACAATGCACCCCCTACTAATGTACCACAGTCATCACTCTCACCAGGGCCGAAAATGGGCATGATCTGATTGGGCCGATGGTGTGTGCTCGTTGATTTTTATTGATTATGTAATTCCTTTGAATTTTTACTACCCTGTCTGTTACAATGATGGACAAGAAATTCTAATGTAAACGCTAATACCAACATATCACATAAATATAAGTTAAAAGTCTGCTATCATGTCAATGCAAAGTTTAGTAGTGTACATATGTGAGAAATGTGATTTGTTTTACAATGTCCTGTCTAAGTCTGGTGTAACCAGGATAAGGGATGGCCTGTGGTGGGACCGATAGAATACTATCTGGCCACATCGCATACATTCCAACATGGAGAAGCCAGAGGCAGGAAAGTCATAGGAATCCCAGGAGGAGAATAATGAACAAGACAAAAAAGGCCAACATGGGAAGAAGAGAGCAGGAGAACCACACTGAAAGCATACAGTATTTAACAACACATATTAATACATGTATTATGTTGATAGATTTGTTGCATTGTTTGCTTGTTAGAGGAAATGACAGATGTGTGCCACTCCCTGGCTTATATGGTGACCAGCCCTACTGCAACTAAATGCCATTCTAAGCATTTTCTGTCATACTGCATGCACCGGTTGAGATTAAAACGTCCATGGGTTCAAGTGCAAATGCATAATAAATGGTTTTAAAAACATACAGCTGTATAGGTCACATGGACCACAACATTTGTTATTTACAAAAACGGATGCATATACAGTACTTAGCAATAGAAATAGCAATAACGTCAACACTTTCCATGAACTGACGGAAATATGCAGACGTGCACACAGGTGTAATTCCAGAAACAGACATTGCAGCATATTCATCATTATTGACCAGAGCCAAGCTGGTATGATTAGCTATAAATACCTCATAACTCAGTTAAGTGTATGATAATGCCAGGTTAGCTGGAGCTCATTTATCTTGTTGTCAGAGGAAAATGATGGGTGATTGAACAGCTGTCTGGGCAACACATATGCTAGATGAAGCACAATCAGTCAGAAAAGCTGAGTTTATTCTGTAGTGAAAACATCTATCCAAAAGCATGTAGTTCGCTAGTCATATAATCTTTATTTAGCTATATATCTTTACACTCATTTTATTCCAGCCTCATTAGCATTTAGCAGGTGAGCCTTTCCTGAAGTAGTTTTATCTACTAAACTAGACACCACATCCATTCACATGTATTATGTGCTTCTGGGGTAGATGACATCTTTAACTTCCCTGTTTGCACTGACAGACAGCAAAGCCCTACAGCCCAAAACAAAACACGCACACGCGCACACACACACACACACACACACACACACACACACACACACACACAGGCACATGCACACATGCACACGCACATGCACACGCACACGCACAACCACTTTGGAAAAGTGAGACCATTGAGCCAGGGATGATGTCTGTCCAGGAGCCAGCCTATGGCTATATACTCATTCATTTACGAGACCAACACCCTAAACATTGCCCCCTGCGCGGCACAGCAGAGAGAATGTGAACCTCACACCATGCCACAGTGTCTTACATGCAAGGTCAGCCATTGCCTGTGCACACACCCTGTGACATTTAGACATCCAAGTTCTTTCTCCAAGGCTGTCAGATCTGGTTTGGTGGCCAGGAGCAATGTTCTTTATAGAGGTTGTTACACTAGCTTTAAGTTGCTAGGTGTTACAAGTGTTGTAGAATGTAGAACAGTGGTTTATTTGCCAGGGACAGGATAAGTGAACCTAAAAGCCAAGGTCTACACCAGGATTGTCAGTGGAAACATTTGCAGGAAGTCAAAATTGAGTTGACTGCACATATTAAGGATAAACGTACATGCTGCTAAGCTTGCTAGGCCAATAGGCATAAAAAAATCATATTGTCATAATACTAGCGTCATATCAAGGTCTTCATACCTTTGTAACTGTGACTATTGCCTGAGATGCTAGTGTCAATGCGGACAAAATAATTAGTTAAGAACAAATTGTGTGAATCAAATATGCTGCAAGAAGCAAAAAATTTACTCAGTAAGAGTGTCTTTCTGTTGCATTATGCTGATGGAATGTCAGGTCAGTAACAAAATGTTGTTTTGGAGCCAACAATGAGCATACATTGACAGTTATTTAATGGAATACAATTGGCTAAAACGTCTTTCGGAACATTTTCTGCTAGCTTGTGTTGAATCTGTGATTCTGTGGATTGTGCATGCAGATGAATCCAAGTTTGTATAACCTTCAGAATCCATTAGTTTGTGAATGGGCTGTTAAAAGGATCGTTTTGATCACGCACACACGCGCACACACACACACACACGCACACGCGCACGCACACACACACACACACACAAAAACACAAACTTCAGGAAACTGAATACCATGAATGTCTAGCTGGCTAACTCTGGGTAATAAGCTCACCAGAAATGCATCTTCCTCCCTGACTCTGAAAGATACTGCTTACACTGACACACACACACACACACACACACACACACACACACACACACACACACACACAAACATGCATGAGGTCACGCACACGTGCCCAGTACACCCATATTAATAATGCAGTTTGTGAGGAGAGAGTGGATCCTGGAGTTGAGAGCTGACAGCAGCATCATAACTCAAACTAGTTGAGTCACTAAGAAAGGCGACACACACCCAGGGAGAAATGGCGCTTGTGGCATTCACCTGAAGCGATACGCTCCCCTCACCTTTCCTTCTCTCTGTTCACCTCTTGCCCTCATTTGGGAAAAGATCATTCTCCATAATTACTCTGTGGAGCTGTGAGTCCACCTTCCACTCATCCCTGTCCCTGCAGCATCACAAGGCCCACCAACGTCCACGTGTTCTTGTAACACAGGTAGAAGCCTTTGTGTGGTCCAGTGATTATTGATGATTATTATTGTTACTGGGGTTGTTTTTTTTATTATTTGGAAACAAATCTAAATCAAATCTTTTTTTTTCTGTATTTACTCAAATACAAGTTTAATTAAAACTATTAATATGCAAAACATTTGTAAAACCATGGGGAAAAATGAAAACAAGTAATGTAAAACTGTGCAAATGTGAGATTTTATTAAGAAGTGATTAAGAGACTGTTCTTTTCTGATTCTGCTGTATCACTGAAGCTGTACTGGATATCTACATTTGAGTGGATGCAATAAATTAAAGGATGTACAGTAGGATGTTTTATCTGTCAGCTATGAGGAAACGTGGAATCCTGTGATGCACAGGCTTTCCCAGGCAGTAGCCCAGTGGCTCTGGCTGATACTGTGGCTCTAGCTCTGGCCGGTACTCCAACATTCTGGAAGAAATGTTGATGTGTACTATATGCCTCTGTTTTCAATGCCTCTGGGCAAGTCTTCCTTTCACAACTCATTAAATCCAATGAGCGGTGACATCCTGATGTGCTTGTGTTTGCTGTGTGCCACTAATATCAATAATTCATTTATTGTTTTATCCTAGTCAGTCAGTTGAGCAGTTTGTGGGTTATTAATGATGTGTGGGAAGTCTGTCATCTTGGGCAAGACATTATATTTATCTGACAGGTAGTTTTAAAAAACGTTTTAAAAGCAGCATCTGTGTTAACAATAGTTATACTGTACTACTGGTAATAATATAGGTTACTATTATCAATTAGTTGATGTGTAAGTTTAAGTGAATTGGTAGCCCATACCCTGCTCTCTAAGTTGTATAGTGTTTGTTTAGTTTAAATGGTGCTGAAAATGTGTGCTGCTATTTATAGGCTCTTGTTGGATTGATGTGCTCTTGAGGTAATTAGATGTTGCGTGAGCTTAATTCACTGTGAGTTGTGTGCAGTGATTATGAAATGGATAGAAGCGGTTATGGTGCTTGTGTTTGTGTGTGGCTAGGGATACTGTCAAGGCCACTCCCAGGGCTTATGACTGACGTGTCCCTAAATAAGACCCCTTATTGCAGTAATTGACAGAGTATTGTCATTGTTTTATCACATGTAGTGTATTGGTTTGTTACACAAACATTCCTAAAACATCAGTGAACATTTGCTTTGACATTTGAAAACCCTCAGAGGCCCACAGTTGCAAATTTGCAACAGATATTTCAAACTGCGTAATAAAATATTCCTGACTGAATGTAACCAAAAACTACATATCCCAACACCCTAGACTAAACTGTATCATTGTAACATTTTGCTGGCAAAATACATGGTTGTCTCCAACGGATGCCCCAACAGTCTCTTTTGGAACAATTTCAAAAATGTTCCCAAGTATGCATTTATTCTAAGGATGTTTAGTACGGTGGCCGACAGGTGCAAATGCAATATAAATTAAGAAAACAACTTCAAAAATAGAAAACACTACATTTACGCGATCGTCTAATTGGAATGTTTTGTAAATGTTGTAGTGTTTTCACTTTGTGCAGCGCATTTCAGACTTCGTTTCCTAAATGCTGCATGTGTTTCAGTATTGATGTAGATGTTTTCATAATTTGTTTGTTTTCTTTTTTTTTAAGTTGTTTTCTTAATTTATATTGCATTTGCACCTGTCGGCCACCGTAGTTGTTAGAAAACTATTAATTAATTATAAAAAAGTATAATACACATGATTTGAAGAGATTTGTTTCAACGTTGCAAAAACGCAACACTGGGCTTTAGTGAGATTGCTTATTCACACAAAAGGCCCCTTCACTGAGGCATGGGTAAATCCATAAATTGTCCCACCTATGGCAATATACAGTACAGTATGGGTACCATGATAATGTGGTTGGGGTTAAATGTTAACCCTATAAAAAATATATACAGTATACTGTACAGTGTGTGTGTGTATATATTGGGGGCATCATATGTATGTCTTCCTCAAGCTCATGTAATGGTGGTAAGGTGGTAGCTGCTCAGTAATGTACATTTCACTCTCAGACAGCTTAAGAATGCTCTATCGAATGCTCTGCCCTTGGACTTTGACGTATCTTGCTAGAGCGATCGCTCTCCACACCGGAGAACTGGGTTTGCGTCCCGGTTCTCGACTGACCAGTTACACTTTACCTGAGGACTGGGAGTTTGAGGGTTCTGCACATTACCTTAGCTGTTCCTAGGACTGCACTCTTCTGGACAGAGACCACATATGTTGTACCTGGAATCTGCTGGAGCCGCTCTCAGTTTATGGGCCCATAGTGCTCCTACTACCATTGGGACCACAATGGCCCATGGCACTTTTTCAAACTTCTCATGCTTCTTCCTGATGATTGCAACGTCTATAACATTGCCTTCTTCTGCTCCTTGTCACCCTGCACTGTGTCTGAGGGGCTTGGTCTGTCAATACCTTCTGTTCCCCTTCCTCCTCATTCCCCTCTGTCTTCTTCTGCCTGATGGACTTGTTTAGCAGATCATCCTGAGGGGCCATCTTCCTAATGTATTCATGGATGCTTCTTGTTTCATCCTGGATAGTCTTTCTGACACTAATCCTCGCCCTTCATCTGTTTGGTGCTCATATACTCTTCAGAGTCCTGGATTTTGGGAACTCTCGATGTGTGCTTGACTGTATCATTAGGGTTTTTTAGTCAGAAATGCATTATACCATGGATTACAATTACAATTTTTACTAGTCGAATGAATTTATTTTTTATTGTACTGTATCAAACATTTATTTTCAAGATACATATTTTGATATTATTGAATCATAAATGCCCACTGATTTTGTTAGAGTCAACGTGTTCGCTGACCCACTGTTTTCACATAATCATTCAAAAACACCGAAAATATTTTTCCTAAAAACAATTTAACACAGGAGCGTTATAATGCACAATTAAATAAATAAATAAATAATAAATAAATAAATAAATAAATACACGCAACACTGACAATAAAGAGAACAACACAATCAGACATAATCAGATGGCGCCATCTTCTGGCATTACAAGATAAAGCATTTTAAACAGGAGGGCGACAGGAGGGTTAAAAAGGAGAAACAATCTACATGAATAGATTAATGCTTGGCCTTCTGATTTAATGTGTTTATGAAAAAAGTATATATATATACTATATATATATAAATTAGAAAGCAAATATGGAATCTAGTGACAAAATGTGATTGCGTGTGGTTTAAAAACACTTTTAGCTTTTCCCATAATAATGTGCCTCATTGTTCCATTGTTCAGGCCATTTTAAATGCCTCATTCATCATTCAAAACATGTCAGAATGTATAAGGTTTATACAGTATGGCTTTCCTAATCACAGATGCAGCCCTTACGTACTCTACAAACCATGCATTGCAATATTTATAATAGCAATTGACAGGGTAATTGAAAGATCAGTGGTAATACCCAAACACTTGAATGGAATCTACTGTAATACAGTAGAAAGCCAATGAGCATTGGTGACTGATGCAAGTCGGCATCCGGTGCTGGAAGGACAACACTGACACTGTCCTATTCCTCATCCCTAGTATCAACCATGACAGTGACTCATTTGTGTATGTCTTACTGTACAGTTAGGAGTCAGTCAATTCTGGTGACACAATTGCTTTAAATTGACTTCATCATTGTGTTTTAGGAGAACTTTACGGTAATGATGGTAGTGGCTCACGCCCACAAGACTTTGGTTTTGGCAGGGTGCCACACAGCCAAATCCCAGGCTGCCAGACAGAAATAAAGCAGAACCATCAACACACAAATGACATCCAAAGCCCTTATCGATCAGGGATAAGACCCTGGGAAATCACTGTTGGAATGGAAATGCCAACATCTCCAATGTCATCTCCAGTTCTGGGGTTACCACAGTATTGCAGCAGTATGCACATTGTAATGCACTGTATTTTGTGAAACATTTTCAGATAAAGTACGTTGTATTTATGCTGATACTGCAGGGTATTTTTGCAAACCCTTACATATATTGCATTGATTCTATTTAGATGTGAATATTTGACACAAAAGGTGCTTTGTTTGTGAACATTTCACAATTGTGCTTCTTCAGATGCCAGTAGTGTGTGCATTATATAATATCCCTTTCTAAATTATTACAGGTGACTGGCAAACTTAACATTTTCTAAAGAAGTAAAATCATCAAGCGATCGTATTTCTTACTTTGGTCATGAAATCGATAGTCTTTGCAATTGTTGCAAACACTGCTCAGCTCAGCTTATCAGTCTGCCATGTGGTGTTTCTTTACCGCTATCATGTCATGTTTCAATTTGCGGGCTCGAAACATTGACCTTAAAAGCTAGTTTTGCCGTTTGCTCTGTGCATTTGTTAAACTATCATCTGAAATCTCTCTCCAGATCCCTTACAAGTTCATATAAACATGAAACATTTGTAATAAATGCACGCTTCACTGGTATTGTTCGTACAGCTACAGTGAATAAATGCCAGAGGTTCAGTAGGAGTCAGAGGCAGATAGCAGATCTAAGTACAGCTGTGCTGCTTATGCCTTGAGGTGCTGATACTTTCATGACTTTTTCACTAGTATTGATTTGCTCCCTATCTACTTGATGTGGTGGGAAGCTTCACAACTTCAAATGTCCACTACTAGTAAAATATTGTGCATCTCTCAAAATATAAGTTTTTTTTTAATACTGGATTGTATTATCTATTTAGTTTCAAATATGCCAAATCTTCAGAATGTGCCTTCTTATGCTGGTGCTAACAGTAGTCTCTTTCCTGAAGCACTGGCAGGATGTCTGACTCCAGCAATCTGATTTGACCATTAACTTGAGAATTCTCTCTGAAATACTTTCCAGAGTGCTTGATGTGCTGCATGCTGAATTTACGCCGTATAACAACAATCAGAAAAAAACAATAATCCACTGGACAGATTGTGCGGTAGTTGCACAGTTGCACACAGAACATTATACACTAAAAAGGTAGTTAGGAGGCCTTGCACCCAGCAGTGCCAAAACCCTTGTAACTCTTAAAGGCCTCTCAATAACCACAGGAAATACTGAGCATGGCATTGCCTCCTTTCTTTAAGGTCAATCTCACAGAATTACATTTGTACTATACAAAGAGTCATTTGTGGTTTCATGCCTTAGTCTTAACCCTCGTAATGTACTCTGGGTCAAAATGACCCAAATCACTAGCTCTTTGTGGCAGATAGAGGGTGCTAAACCT
>JAODUG010005400.1:0-10018 GCA_027564795.1 Aphredoderus sayanus
CAGCAGTGCACATCATGTGTCTGTGTAAGCTGTAGAATTAGGTTTAGCGCCCTCTATCTGCCACAGAGAGCTAGTGAATTGGGTCATTCTGACTCGGAGGACATCACGAGGGTTAAAGGTGCAGTCAGCTATGCAGGGTCAGCAGGGTAGCATGATGCTCCCTACAGCTGTCGTATCTACAGTGAGCGGTCATGTCGTCACCAGCATCACCGTTTCCCCTGGTCGGGTCAGCGACGCCAGGTCAAGATGGCTGCCCAAACACATATGCTTCTCCCTGCAGAGCTCCCTTGGAAGCCCCCACCCCTGTCCCCCCCACCCCCCGCCTCCCCTTCCCCTCATCTTGGACACGGGAAAAACCCAAAACAAAACAAAAACAGGCGTAATGTGAACGTGTGAACGAGTGAATCGTTTCACATAACTAAGGACACAAGCTTCACTGCTAGAGCTTTGCCTGAAGTGCGTCCAGAGTTTTAGTTTAATCTACAGGATGAAATTAAATGGACCAGCCGCTATCCCTGTGCTGTCATCGCAGCCAAACAGTCGAGTGGCCTCAGGGAGGGATTTGGCTGTGAGCGTGAGCTGTGTAAATATCATATTTGACACATGAGCTGCTGCTGTGACTAGTTACTAGTGAAACCACACTCATGCTGCAGCGAAAGGCATTAGAGCCACTGTGAAACCCCAATCAGCCAAAGGAACTAAATACACATATGTGGGACAATACACTACAAACTCTGCCCCGGCTGAATTGAAAGCAAATAACGTCTTGTTGAAATTCTCCATCTTATTGCATTTTGTTTTATTGACAAACAGATAGACATCCACATCAGCAAATCCCACTCCCGCAATAAATAGCTATCTGCTGTCCGTTCTGGACAGCAGCTTAATGAGCATTCAAGGCATGCTTGTGTTTTCAACAGGACTCTTGCAAACGTGTTCCTTCCTGTAAACACCAGCATCTCGGTTTCACGTCCACGCCGAAATCCAGAGGGGGCTTCAACACATGAGCATGTGAACTGCACATGGTGAGGTAGCCTATGTTTTGGTTTTGGTTAACTTTGTTTATTTGAGTCATCTCCTGTCTCTGCTTCCGCTCTGGGGTCTTCGGGCCTCACTAGGTCAAGCTCCAATTTAATATCTAAAAAGTGTTTGTCACCTGTTTAGAAAACAATCGGGCCAATCAGCGGCCAGCTGATGTTTCCCCCAGGATGATGACATCAGCGACTGATTGGGTGAGAGAAAGGTGGGTTGTCCAATCGTACGTAAGGAAGTTTGGCTGACATGTTTTAGCACCGCCTTTATGACAAACGCACTTGAATTGAAATACATTTAGAGCAACGCAAGATCTGTGTGGTCTCACGAGGCGAAGCTTGTTTCTCCTTGGACGTAATGTCCATCAGTAGGCATGGCAGGGTGATCTGAACCCCGTGCCACTATCATCACCATGTCGCCACCCTTTCTCTCCTCTTGTCATTCGTATTCAGAGTGGTCTCTTGTGGAGACCGCCCTGGGGCCCCAAACATTTCACTGTTTCCCCTTTGAAACAATATTTTTATTTTGGCTGTAAATGCATGACAAGTGGCGCATATTTCACAGCTTGCCCAAAGCAATTATAGCAGATGTGCTTACTCACAGAGTCAAGTCAGAGCCCTGATAAATTCTCTAGTCTACCAATTTTCATATCTCCTCAGGCAATATTTCCTTTTTTTCCCATTTTTGCTCAGTAATACATGACGCCGTTCCTGTTGTGAAGAAATGTGATTTATGGGGCACATGGCTAAATAAGTGTGCAACCTCAATGACTACAGACACATCAAAGCCACAGTCATCCTTAGTTTTATTTTATTTTTTTTATATGTGAGAGGATGTGAGAGTAAAGGCATTAAAGGAACTCTCCTCAATTTGTGTGTGGAATTACCCTTGTGGTTAAAGCTGTCACTGTAAAATTTGATTTTTGTTTTCGTTTACCTCCCCTCCCATTATTTAGAGATAAAGGTATATTTAGAGATAAAGGTATATTTAGAGATAAAGGTATATTTAGAGATATATCTAGGTAAAGGCTGGCTCTCGTCACTACTCCGACAACAACAACACTCTTCTCCACATCACACTTCATGCACTGCTGTTCTGCAAACCCCAACTGTTTGCTGTGGGCACTACAACACAATTGAGGAGTGGACATTTACATAAAACCCAATTTGCTGGCATGTGCTGGGCTGAGAACATGCTAGTTCAACGGGGGGTTGGGAAGGTCTGGTGCCTTGAGGTGGTCCTGGGAGCAGCCTCTGCAAGATGACACACACCACACGCAACACGCAACACGCCACACACCACACACCACACGCCACAGGCAACACGCAACATGCAACACACCACACACCACACGCAACACGCCACAGGCAACACGCAACACGCAACACGCAACACGCCACAGGCAACATGCAACAGGCAACACACCACACGCAACACGCCACAGACAACAGGCAACACGCCACAGGCAACAGGCAACATGCCACATGCCACAGGCAACAGGCAACATGCCACATGCCACATACAACAGGCAACACACTACAGGCAACAGGCAACATGCCACATGCCACAGGCAACATGCCACATGCCACATGCCACATACAACAGGCAACACACTACAGGCAACAGGCAACATGCCACACGCAACATGCCACACGCAACAGGCAACACGCCACACGCAACATGCCACAGGAAACAGGCAACACGCCACAGGCAACAGGCAACACGCCACACACCACTGAAGAGGGAGCTCGGAACAAACGCAGTGTGTGTGTGCATGTGTGTGAGTGTGTGTGTGCATGTGAGTGTGTGCATGTGTGTGAGTGTATGCGTGTGTATGTGTGTGCGTGTGTGTGTGTGTGTGTGTTAGTGTTCCTATCCTATATATTTAGTGAAGTCTAGTGAGTCTGTTCGGTCAACTGAAGGCACCCAGCTGGCAGTGAGGGCCACAGTGGGTGTTCATGTAGAGTATAGCCACATTGTCTTGTGACTGAAGATCCCTGCTGTGAGGTGTAGCTACTAGGTAGGTAGCCCTAACTGCCTTAATTCGGTACCTTTGACATTGGCTATAGGTAGCAATCATGTACTTGCTGCAGATGTATATGCAATATTCATTCAGAATTGTATTTTAAATATAAATTAGATATCTGTACCTTAAAGCACTTACATTAACCAAAGCCCCCTATACTGCAATTATGTATCTTCTGTCTCTTCTTCTATGCTCTATGTTAAGATTAGGAGTTTTCATATTTTAGCATTTCGGAAATGGCCCTCATCTGCTTTGTATGACTTATTCAGCTATTTAAACGTAGTACTTTGGGTAAACGTGTCTGCTAAACGCTATGTAATGCTTTAAGTGTACGTGTAAATTACTTCACGTGACTTTATACAATTTAGAGATGAATACTGCAGGGTATCATGACTTGACAGCTTGAACTTATTCTTGTTCGGACCTCCAAAATTTAAAATATAAGTTTCAAAAAGTGGTCATTAAGGAATAGGCTAAACCAGACCACTAAACAAATCAATGAACGTCCATCACGAAAAGATGCCATACTATCAATAGGCTACAACACTAATGTGGATGCACAGATAATAAGCAATACCAAGTTTATACTATATATAAAGATAAACTATCAAAATGGTCGCCTTTGTCAGTGCTGGTACTTCGTGATTTTTCTGTCCATCATACAAAAGGCTAGGTGTGGTCGATTTATCTTATTTAAAATGACATTGACAACATTCCGATTGCCATGATCTGACTATAAAGGTCTGATAGCCTTAAAGAAAATGCATTCGAATTATATTTGGAAAATACTCGATTAAACATCAGTAACCTTTGTCGGACCGGGTGTAAATGCTCATGTATAATGTATTCTCATTTACATACACGCTCATAATTTAAGGATGGCGTACAGCGCGCGTCTAACGGAATCCATTTTATTACGCAACATACGCGTATTTTAACCAACCACCACCAAGTCTGAATTAATCTCAGCCACGGTAATCTGGATAGTAACCTAACCAGACAAAGTGGAAGCGAACTACGCATTTGAATTAACCCTGTTGTTGTTGTTTTTGATACACCTGGCCAAGCGAATGAGCGCTCTGCAGCTCTCTGCGGGGTACCGCTTGGTAAAAGGTTGACTGCACCCCTGATGCACAACACACACACACACACACACACACACACACACACACACACTTTCCTAGCGGACACTAACCGTGCCCGCAACTTACTTTTCGTGTGACACATTTTCCTTGATGGCGCCCAACGAGAAGTGACCGTTGCCCTGCGCGAGTCTGCACGTCGCCATGTGCTGTTGGTGCTGCTCTTTGAGGCAAGCGTTCTCTTTGCAAAGACCCGTCACCTGAAGTTCCAGCTCGTCTATCCGAGCCCTCTGCTTCTCCAGAAGCTCCTGTTGGGTCTCGATTATCTTGTTCAGCTCCTTCAGATACTCCGCCGCTTTGCCGGGGTTTTCGCCAAGACTCTCCATCTCGTAAAACATCGCCTGCCCGTCCATGGGCGCTCCGGGTCCGCACCACACCTTCCGATACCGGCTCAACGGTGGAAGAAAACAACGCGGTGAAAATCCAAGTGAGCGATCTTCGTCCGCGCCATCGTTCGGTATAGCGCGACTGACGCGGCGTCAGGTGGAGGTCGGGAGCGGGGATCCGGACGCTATACAGTGCCAGTGCGCGCTGTCCACACTGCTCCTCACTACAGTCTAAACACCTCCGCCGAGCGCTCCGCACATGGGGAACTATTAACTCTTTCACCTCTCTCTCACTCTCACTTCCCCCCCTACTCTCTCTCTCTCTCTCTCTCTCTCCCTCTCTCTCCCTCTCTCTCTCTCGTTGCGGGTTTACGGTGACTTCAGAGACACCCGTGTCCACGACTCAACAGGTAGTCAGCTCGGTTGCACACCACTGTCCGATGCCGGCTGCTTCAGAAGGCTGACATTGTCTCTAGGTCGTATGTAGCCATGGCATCAACACAAACAAGCGATTACCGCCTTCGTTTATACGGCATTACACAAATAATAATAATGGACCAAACTGAAGATATTCAATGAAAATAGCATTTCCCGAATTGCCTCTGTGGTTTGTTTTATCAAGATACAAAAACATACGATTAAATTAATCTACGGTACATACAAATATGTATTTGGGCGACCACTCTACAGTAGGCCTACAGCCTACATTAGGCTAGCCCTCCCGCAGAACCGGAAGAACCTGTTATCTGTCAGGCAAGTAGGCCTATCCTCAACAGAGCTGTAATCTGCTGTGTACACTACTGCCCTGCCTAATCCTATAGTTAAGGCAGTAGGCTATGTTAGAGGACCGGTGTGGGGGATTATGGGCCATGAACGCAGCCTCTGACTTAATGGTAATCTATAGAAGGGGGCCTTGCATTGATTAAAAGGACATTGTGCTTGCTTCTACCTTAATAGTTCAAATTGGCAGCCCAGGCAAACCTTCAGAGCCAAGATCATTATTTGTGTATTTCTCAGCAGAATGTTGCCCTTCTTCTGTCTATATTGGACCCGGTGAGATTTCTCACGGTCATTATTACCTGCTTTTATTCTTTTTACTGTACGATGAACGTGTGCACACATACGCGCACACTCTCCTCCACAATACTTTATCGGAGTGATAGATGACATACCGATGGCAAATAGTGATCGCCCTCTAGTGGCCAGGTCACCCAGGTGTGTTCAGAACACACCAGTATTAATTTGGTGGTAATCTGGTGGTTAAAGCTGATGGTTTCTATCTAGACAGATATGACTGCGTGGAGTACACATAGTACTCCAGTAAACACAAGGCCGTCCAGGTCATCGACCCCTGTAGTCTAAAGGGAGACAGGATGAAGCATTGTCTTGACAGATTTCACTGTTTGCCCAGTGCTTTCACCTGTCTAACACGGAGCTGTGTTACCCTTATAGAGGGAGGGTTAGGGGAGCAAAGCATCTCTGATGTCTTGGGTATAGTAGATCCGCAGTAAAGGTAGAAAGAGAAAGATAATGTGTGTGTGGCAGGTGTATAAAATACATTGAGTCTCTCTACTAGCCAGCAACTGAATTACGGTTAATGGTTTGTTTCAGCTGTTAAATGTTGTGGACCTAAAATATCACAGAATTTCCAGCAACCTGAGGGTGTAGTTTGCATTTCCAGATTAGTACTTTTATGATAATTATAGCAACTCTAACGACTGTGATAGCGATACAGACTTAAGGTACACATCCTGACAGATATACATCATCACATAAAATGTTATGGTTGTTGTTTCTTTAATGTTCTGTATTTAGGACAGTTTCATAAAGTGTAATTTCTCAAAGGATCTTTTGCGAAAGCCTCATGTAATAAAACAGATGTAATGAAAACGCTGTACATTTATATTGGACGAGACTTGACATTACAATGAATACTGATAGGAAACGATTAGCCAACAAGAAAGCATGCATTGTGTGGTTATTTCGTGGTGATAATGTTGTGAATGCTCATGGATCCTAACATTTCTAAGAATATATTGAGTCTGTGTAATCAGAACCTTACAGTGTTTGTACTTGATGTCTTTATGTACCGCATATAGAGCTCATGGAAATATTTTGGCAAATGGGGCCAGCAATTATATCTTTTTATTATACAATTATACAATTACTATATCTCTGCTGGCCTGGGAACGCCTCGGGATCCCCCAGTCAGAGGTGGTTAATGTGGCTCGGGAAAGGGAAGTTTGGGGGTCCCCTGCTGGAGCTGCTGCCCCTGCGACCCGACAGCAGATTAGCGGTTGAGGATGGATGGATGGGCCAACAATTAATTTGCCTGTTCAGAACATGACAAATGTTCCAAGTTTAGTAAATATGTTCACCCTAAATTAGGGATTGCTTCACTAACATCAGTGATTTAATTTGAAACGGTGCACACAAAGCTGCTCAATTTCCAACTAGATTGTTAGAAAACTGATGGTGGAGATAACATTTGTTGTAAGTTACTTAGCCTTGAAGTGGAATTGTTATTTTGGCTTGGAGCATTCAGGCAGTATTCATGCATTCTCGTTATCAGGACCATGTTTGGCAAGGTCTGTGCTCAAGAAAGTCTTTTAGAAACCTTCCCTGCACCCTTGCGCTAAATTACAGAGTTTGCTTATCTCTTTTGCTATATCTCCAGCTATATATTAGCTTAATGTGTGTGTGTGTGTGTGTGTGTGTGTGTGTGTGTGTGCATGCACGCATGCACTTTACTGTGAAATATCCTTTGGGATGGGTTGTTGTTGCATTAGGCTAAACTTCATGGTGAACTGTTGTGCGCACGGATTCTTTGTTAATGAGAATGTTTATGTTCAGTTGAATCATGGGCCATTTTGTGCTAGGGAAGTATCCTGCCAAATTTCAGTTTGATTGGCTTATACAAAAGACAACAACAACAATAAACATGTTTGTTTATTCCCTGATAGGGCTACTACATGTTATTAGATTAATGACGCGGCTTTAATGGCAGTCATTTAGATAAATATACAGTACTTAGGTCTGAAATCCACATCAAGTGGAGGTGCAGTGGTCTTCAGTATACACACTTCACCGACTTTCTCAGGCACGCAATACAGTTTTTTGTTTTGGACCCATCAGTAGCTACACTAAAATGGCACTGCGGATTAGCTATCCACATGAGCCGTTTCCATTAGCAACATTCATTATACATGCAGAGGTTAACAAAGTGGCCCAGAGTGTTAGCAAGCATGCTTAACAGAGAGCACGCTAGCAAGATATACTGTAGATTCGGAGATGATTGTGAAGGGAAATGTTCATCAGTTCTCTGATCCTGTCACCGTGTCTCTCATGTGAATTACCTGCGAATGCCAACAGCTATATTTAAACTAATGCTTGCTTCTTATTCCGTTTAGTACCACAAGCGCTCCTAATATTGTTTCAAGTTTAACCACGTTTTCCTGCCAATAAATGTACAGTAGTAGCTCTGAAAAATCCCAGGGCGTACACACACATCTCCGGGGAGGACAGTACTGTAAGTGTAACATAACTTGCTCGTCTTCCCCGTGGCACACCAGCCGAGGCAGCTATAATGAAGGTTCCTGGCTGGTGATGAAAGATGCATGCCTGTACAGAGGCCTGATACAGTGGGATAAGGGCTCCCTATAATGTGCCTTACCCTCCTGTCAAAGAGAGACACTCCATCAAAGACAGGAGAGAAGAATTAGCATGTCTTGCAGGCAATGCTAATTCAATGTGAATATGGCTAAGAGACGATAGTGATGCTGCCTAATTCAATTAAATCTTTATTTCCACTAGAGGGTCCATAGCCATAAAACAACAAGAAGCACAACACAACCATACGATATACAGTAAAAACCACAACAATTCATATTAGTAGTCATTCATCAATTCATTCATCTCGCCAGGGGTTTCTAAACCTGGTCCTATAGGACTAGGTAAAGCCTCTATGATACTTCACTATTCTCAGATTAAACCAAGCATCCAATTGACAGATACACTTACATGTGGTTTACAGTGATGCCCCACAAGCAGGCATCACTGTAAACAAGCAAAAGCCTGCTCAATGCTATGAACATGTTACCATAATGATTGCTTACACAATGAAACATTTAATGAAGTATATGCATAATAATAGATGCAACCATGTGAGCAATTGAGTTGTGTTTTCATTCTGAAGTGTCGTTGCCGCAGCTGCTGAGAAAGAGTGTGTGACAAACCAAGCCAGATTCAATAAAAATACAGTATACGCTTTTCTGTAAAATTCATGGGGAAATTGCCATTCTTATAAACCCATTTGACTACATTATTACAGTCTTTGTAATCCAATAAATGTTGTATAGGCAGCCTGCAGGATTTTGATTTCTGAGTCGCTGTTGGTGATTCACACCGCCTCATTTAATCCATTAGACTGGAGTCACAACATACTACTTTAAACTTCAATCTGCATTAGCAAACAGAGCTGTTTGCTGAGATGAGTGCAGTGTGTGTGTGTCGTGTTTGGTTCAGCCAGGATGTCGCCGTGGTTTCGACGCTATACCTTTGTAACGACAACGCATGTGAACGCTTACAGTATCAATTACTATGAGACTGCCGCATCTGCAGCATGATCAATAATATTTTATATTATTATAATGTTTCTTCAAGCCGAGAAAATGTAGGCGTGCTGTGGCACACGGATTGGCTATCACAGAGTATATACTGTAAATATACTATCTATACAGTATACAGCAGGGATTCTCAACCCTGGTCCTCGGGACCCACTGCCCTGCATGTTTTAGATGTCTCGTGCTCCAACACACCTGATTCACATGAATGGGTCGTTATCAGGCTTCTGTAGGGCTAGATAATGACCCATTAGTTTAAATCAGGTGTGTTGGAGAAGGCAGGGCAGTGGGTCCCGAGGACCAGGTTTGAGAACCCCTGGTATACAGGATATCTATCTATATATACAGTAAATATACTATGTATTTATACATATAGATAGGCTATGTGTTTCAGTGTCTGGTGGTGCTGTCTATAGTCTAGGCACTGTGTGTCTGGTGGTGCTGTCTATAGACTGGGCTCTGTGTGTAAGGTGGTGCTGTCTATAGTCTGGGCACTGTGTGTCTGGTGGTGCTGTCTATAGACTGAGCTTTGTGTGTCTGGTGGTGCTGTCTATAGACTGGGCTCGGTGTGTAAGGTGGTGCTGTCTATAGAATGGGCTCTGTGTGTCTGGTGGTGCTGTCTATAATCTGGGCTCTGTGTGTCTGGTGGTGCTGTCTATAGGCTGGGCTCTGTGTGTCTGGTGGTGCTGTCTATAGGCCGGGCTCTGTGTCTGGTGGTGCTGTCTGTAGTCTGGGCTCTGTGTCTGGTGGTGCTGTCTATAGACTGGGCTCTGTGTGTCTGGTGGTGCTGTCTGTAGACTGGGCTCTGTGTGTCTGGTGGTGCTGTCTGTAGACTGGGCTATGTGTGTCTGGTGGTGCTGTCTGTAGACT
>JAODUG010005402.1:0-10015 GCA_027564795.1 Aphredoderus sayanus
TGTGTGTGAGAGAGAGAGCGAGACAGAGACAGAGACAGAGAGAGAGAGAGAGAGAGAGAGAGAGCGAGAGACAGAGAGAGAGAGAGACAGAGAGAGAGAGAGAGAGTAAAACGTACAAGGACATTCTTTTTTTTTTTGTGTTACAAACACTGATAGTAAAAGTTAATGTCCTTCCAGCAGGAATTCTTACCGTCCTTCCGCTCCTTTCAGACTGCCCATTCAAAGCCCGGGGCCCGACGCGCAATGGAGGCAAGACCGCCACTTTCAACTTGACCTTGGCCTCTATACGCGTCCAACTGCCGAATAAACATAATGCTTCCGTTTTGGAATACAAATCTTACATTCACATACTAATTTCCTTAATTTAACAGTTCGGGCATATAAGCCCACTGCGAGGTGGACATTATATCCTATAATCGATTTTACACGTAGTATTTAGCAGACGTTTAAATCCAACGCAATTTAGGCTACAGTTGGCAGACCATAGGCCAATTTGTCAATTAGCTGAATAGATCATAGGAATGTTGAAATATGTCCTGCAGTAAATCGAGCTGAGTAAAAGATTTCTACATTGTTCCACCTTAATTAAATAACTTAATTATGCAGGTAAGGCGCAACAGTGTAGGCTAAATGTTTTGAATGGTGATGCACCATAAGAAATTAGCAGCCTTTTATTTTCTTTAAAGTGGTTTGTATGAAAATCTAATTGATCTGTCTCGTCTACAAATGTAGCCAATATGCATAACTGTAATCTTACTGTAAAACACACTAGTTTGATATCAACTTGCATGCAACATTTAACACGACACGCTACACGTTATCGGTTACATTTTAACCCTGCAGGTTGTTGAATCGCCTTGACACGCCAGACTTTGCATTTTCATTTTTTTCTTTTTCTTTTTTTAAACATGTAATATATATATATATACTGTCTTCTTTGCGTGTGGTTTAAACCCACGTGGTGACGTTTCCGCCAATGAGGGGCTGCCTTCAGCGTCGTCACCCATCTCTGTCAGGGAAAGAAAAAAAGAAAAAGAAAAAAGAAATCTGGTGCGCGGTGCAGTTTTTCACTCCGTGGGCTTTTTAAGAAGCCAGCCAGTAGTCTCCTCGCTCGGCGTCGTGCTATGACGTCTCTGTTGCTGCGTCCCCTGCGCCTCGACCCGTCCCTGATGTTCCTGTACGACAACGGCGGCGGTTCCGATGAGGCGGGCAAGAACTCCGAGGGCGGCAGCGGTTTCTCCGGCGGCAACTTCGCGTCGAACCAGTGCCGAAGCCTGATGATGGCACACGCGGCGGCGACTGCGGCGTCTCTGGCGCCCAGCAGCAGCGCGTACTCGCTCTCTTCGTCGTCCGGCGACTCGCAGCTCGCCTCAGCGGTGGGCGAGCCGGCCAAGCAGTGTAGCCCGTGCTCCGCCGCGCAGAACTCCTCTAGCGCATCACTGCCCTACGGCGGTTATTTCGGCGGCGCGGGCGGCGGTGGAGGCGGCGGCTACTACCAGTGCCGCGTTCCGCACCACCACAGCGGCCTGAAACCGTGCGCGACGCAGCCGCCCTCCACGGCCCACTACGCGGATAAGTACGGGGACGCACCGCCATGCGAGGACGCATTCGGCCCGCGTCCAAAGGACTTTGCCTTCTACCCGACGACGGCGGCGACGTCGTATCCGGCCGGGCCGTACCAGCCCGTGCCCGGCGGCTACCTCGAAGTGCCCGTGGCTCCGGCGCCACCGCCGCCCGAGGCCCGGCACCACCACCACCACCACCACCACCACGAGCCGCTGCTGCCCGTGGACAGCTACGCGCCATGGGGTCTGTCGGCGGCCGGAGGCTGGGGCGGCCCGGTGTACTGCCCCGGCGGCAAAGAACAGACCCACTCCGGACACATGTGGAAATCCCCCGGGCCAGGTGAGAGGCAGGAAAACACCGGCGCTCGTAGGGCCTTGTAGGGTATCTATTGATATCAGAATAGTGGGCTTACGCGCACACCTGTGCTATTATCAGACAGTGTGCCATCTATTGGTGTAAATTGTTACTCTGTGCAAGCTGGCCTGGGTGTCACACGTTCATTGCCTGTGTGTTGGCCTTATTATATAACCATAGGCGGATGTGTGTTCTGTGTAACTCTCAATGGCGTGTAGTTTTATCAAGGCTTGTCGTGGAGTTAGCGTGCGTGGTGATAACTTTGATTTAAATTTTTTTTTCGCCCCAGACTCGGCGTGTCACCCGACGGGGGACTCCGGTTCATACCGACGCGGACGGAAGAAGCGCGTGCCGTACACCAAGGTTCAGCTGAAGGAGCTGGAGCGCGAGTACGCGGCCAACAAGTTTATCACGAAGGACAAGCGACGGAGGATCTCGGCGCAGACGAACCTGTCCGAGCGGCAGGTTACCATCTGGTTCCAGAACAGGCGCGTGAAGGAGAAGAAAGTTGTCAACAAAGTGAAGTCAGTCAGCTAGTTGTTGTTTTTTTTGTTTTTTTTCCAAGGACAACATCTATTGGGGAATAAACTTGGCTGGCGCGCACGGACACACACACACACACACACACACACACACACACACACACACACACACACACACACACACACACACACACACACACACTTGGATTGTTGGATTGGAACAAACATTTCTGACTTGACTGTGATTCACAAGGAGGCGGTGTTGCCAAATGAGTTCCCGCTTTTTAGGAACAAAAATGTTTCGCCTCTGAATGGTTGGCCCCCAGCTCCGTTTTCCTGCTTGTTGTAAAATACCGTCGACGGGATCTGCATCGTGTGACAAAAGGAGAATTTTAAGACTGTTTGACACACCAGCAGCTCAGGAAAACGGACCCCGCTAAAAAGGTCCCTGTCAATGACCACCCCACTTTTTATCTTAAAAGTTAATACGACTGGTTATCGTGGAAACACGCAGGAAACGGCCGAATTCACCATTTTGGCTTGGAGGATTGTTAAATATGAATCTCCTTCACATCTTGTGTGTTTGCCTGACCAGCGTCAGACCGTGGTGTGTTTCTCATTAAAATGCAACGATAATCGTCCGGGACACGTGCATGTTATCTTCCGTTTCTTTTATAATGTGTGCGTAATTCACGTGGATGTATATAGCTTAACGTACATTTTTGGCATGATATCGAATGTACTGCTGTGTCAATTAAATATTGCCGTGTATACGTCTGTCCCAATAAAATGTGGACTCTTTTTGAATTATCTTGTATATCGATTTGCCTTACAGCCCATGTTTACATCTTGAAATACGTTTTTGATAATGCGAGATTATTTATCTGATACGGAATGCCATCATGTGATCGGTGAAGATGTTCTGTAGACAAACGGTCCAAAAGTGTTTGGTTCTATGTATGATGTCTATTTGTGGGCCTATATGAAGGCTGTAGACCCACAATTAGCTAATAACTGTGTAGCCACATAGTTCATATCCACTTTTTAGTTTCTATGTACGAATTCATGGGGAAAATAACATTTTTGAAGTCAGACTCTAAAGCAGACTGGCCTGAAATATACTGTAACACCGCCATCTAGTGATTACTTTGAGTGTAACTGGTGCAAAATAGACATGCTTATATAGTAGACCTATGTAACAAAATAATTCCACCAATAAGCACCAAAACACTAACATATACACATATAACACACACACACACACACACATATATATATATATATATAAAACAATAAAAATCGAAGTCTCTAGTGTCTAGTGTCTCAAAAAGACTTTGACCGACAAATCGAGCAAACAGAATATTTAAACGAGTAATATGATACGATATGCACTAACATGTTCATGTAACTAACATGTAACTAACATGTAGCATTAAAAATTCCGAATTTTGGACCAATCGTTTGTATTATCTAGAACAAACAGTTCTAAGCTCATGAGCATTTAATTATGCATCAATTTCAAGGTCAAGGGGTAATAATTCTATAACACAAAGGGATATGGGCGCTTTACCAAAAAAAATGTTTACGACAACACAATACATTATATATTTAAACCAAGGAATGTTACGTATTTTGCATGTTGCAGCATTGTATGTTTAGTATTCTAAATTAGTGTCCTCCTTAGCTTGACTCGGCTACGGCCTGGCTCCTACATTTTTTAATATGAATACATTGACCGGTTTCCTTTATTTTATAAACGCAATATTTGTTTTAGGTATGTTTCGGTATGTTGTAAAAAATGTAATCTTTAAAGTGAACTACTCGTATTTATTTAAAATGAAAACGTATGCTATTGACCAACTGCTGGTGCTCAAACAGCGAATTAAATAATTGCCATAGTTCTCCACGTAATTGATATCTTGATGACATTAATTAACTCTATTTATGTCATCATTCTAATTGAAAATTAGTGACGTGTTACTTTATTTATAGGCTATATTTTTATAAATGACTTATTCTCAAACATTAAATGAAGTGGATTTTCGATATCGTTTATAGCATAACAGCATAACTCGAAATTATTAAAATCATAAGAATATACGCATGTGCTCATGGTTTATAGTAGTAGACTTGTAGGTTATTATAGTAAACTGCATAATTATTGTACCACATATGTAATCTTTTGGCAGTATAGTTTGCATAGTAGCCTGCGTTAATGTTTTAAATAAAGGTTAATGCCTTTGTTTGGCTAGAAGCGCTAAACTATGTTGACAATATAACCTACAATATATTCTGGAATTATTAGGAATATATAGCGTAAATATAATTACGCATGTTGCGTTATGCTTATAGGCCTATAACGGCGCCTATATCTACCCGTTTTCATGGCTAAAACCCTCGCCTTAATTTTTGGTAAACTTACAGATTGTGCATTGGTTACTAAATATACTAAGAATTTTTAACAATTTCATTACAACAATATTGTAATATGCTACATAACCACAGACACGTTAGTTTGATCGCCAATGTGATAATGAGTCAATCATTTGGCTCGGCTCGTCTCGTCAGCTGTCGTGATAAAGCTTTTCGAGATAAGACTTGTCCTTGACTCTTGACAACAGTTACTCCCAGGGCATCACCCTGATCGCGCGTGCCTCTCAGCAGTGCCACTTTAACGACACTAGCTGATAATGTTGACATGCACACGTATAGGCCTATCACTATTGTTAATAGGCTACATTCGTGAATAGTAGGTAGCCTATCCACCATATTGAAATGCTACTCAAAAGATAGTAGCATGTATAAAATACTGCTGATTTGTTATTGCAAACGTGTTTTTGGGCCTTTGCAGGCTGCGTTAGCATATTACTACGAATACGAATTTGCAGACAATAGTTTAGTTAGTTTAAGATGGATAATTGTCTGCCAAACTCGCCTACTGCAAATCTACCTGTTTGTAGGACCCTATGCGCCCTGGCACTGTGGGCAAGGTGGCAAGGTCATACGACTATGGCAGGGTTATTTGTTGTTCTCTGGCACAACTAACTGCACAGTTTTGACTTATAATAGATCAAGATTATGTGTTTAGCAATACCATTGCGCCTACATGTCCTTAACTCTCCTGCTGTCCTATGGGTCAAAATGACCCGGTGCACTCACCAGGGGCGGGCGCCAACCACAATACGACATATGACATTGGCTCCCACTTCTGGTATTCTGCTGAAAACCTTAGGGTTAGGGAGGGTTAAATACCCATATTACAGTGTGTATTTTGGGTTTATGGCGTCGGGCACGCTGTGACGTTGTCACGTAGGCGTGTCCACGTCTACCGAGATCAGTGGAACTGTATACATGCGGCACGCTGTGACGTTATCACGTAGGCGTGTCCACGTCTACCGAGATCAGTGGAACTGTATACATGCTTCTTGGCTTTGAGTCCCACAGTGTTTGCACGGAAGGTCCAACCAGTGCGGCGATTGGCTGTGACAGAGGCAGAGCGATGTCCCATTGGTCCGCTGCAGAGCAAAACAAGTCCGCCGACTGGTCTGCCTAGTTTCACTTTATGACAGACACAGAGGGAAGCCCCGCCCGCCCGGAAAACCAACCTCCCCTCGTGCCTCTAAAACGCTTGTTTGTCTGGTGTTATGGTGCCACCTTAAGGCCAAATATGAAATTACGTCTGATTTTTATTCTCTAGCACATTTATTCTGACTCGGTAATCCAAACAGGTTAAATGTGACTAAACAGCATTTTAGGTTGTCATAGCAATTTTACTTTCAAATGTAAGACGTTTTATTAGTTAATTAGTTATAATACAGTAACCTGCGTGCTTGCAGTTAAGATTCAGAAAAAAGGTAAACCTTTTTGTTTATTTGAGTTAATGTGAGATGACAGCTGTCGCGTTCTCTCTGCTGAGCATCTCGAATGTCCCCTGTAACGGAATCACTGGCTGCAGAGGAGCTGGCGGGTTGCCATCCCATAGTGCCATCCCTGTGGGATTACTTGCCGTCACGGTGTCAAGATGGAGGCGCGCGCGCACACCATTCCCAGCCAGTGCTCGCCGCGCACGCGTTAGGCTCTCGCCAAAACCTACATCGACCTTCGCTCCTGCGCGTTGTGGATGCAGTTTATAGACTATAGTCCATACAAAACAACACCTAGTACTCCTGTAGTTGGCTTGTAAGCACAGCTCAATGTATTGGAATACAGACTAATACTAAACATTACCAAACACAACCCCGGATTGTAAAGCAGAACCAATTAGCAAAATGTTAATGTTCCAATATTATATTAGCGTACAACAGTGCATTTTGAGGTTTTTGGCGACTTGTGGCCCATTTTCGTTGTTCACATATATTCCTGTATAATATTTTTCCTTGTGACTGTCCTGGTCCTTGAGTCAATATTTACCTCACAGTTCTCACAGCGCCAATAGCAATAGCTTATGGTAATTGTTGAAATTCGTGCTCGCTAGTGTCAATCTGCAATATTGAGATTTTGGATATATGTCTATCATTAGAGCTATTTCCAAACGTTGCTTATGGCTTTCTGATATTTATTTAGTCTAGGAACGTATTCATGTCGTCTGATAAGGTACTCTCAAGACAGACATGACAAAGTGTTAAAACCCGATATATCACATGATTTTATTGTTTAAAGACGGCGCATTGTTTTTAAAGCTGTTTCTATTTTTCTTTTTTCTTTTGTTTTTGTTTTACGGACAGTCAAATATCAAATATCACAAATATCACAAATATCACAGTATTCTGCCCTAGAGTACTGCTTGTTGTTGTTGTTGTTGTTGTTGTTGTTGTGATGGCCTTTCTGATCAAGCTATATTCTCACTATTACATGTTCATTACGAGTTCGTCTAATTAGCATGAATGAGTCAGACGCGAATATGCCAACAAAGTAGACCTTTATCAAAAATCGCACAAAACCATACACACTATAGAAAACTATTCCTGCGGTTTTGTTAACGTAAATAACACAATTGATTGTTCTGTGGATTAGAAAGCACACTAGTACTATTCTCCGTTAGTAAAGGCCCTATGGTTGATCCAATCGAGGGGATTAAGCACGACAACGTATCCAGGCCAAATCCTAACGGCCTAACGGCCAATCGTGTAGGCCAAAATGTTCTTCTTTGGACGATTGTCCTTATATTTAGGTTTTGTGTAAAGTGTATCTAAGTTACTAGATAACAGCTTTATTACTTTTTTCAGCATTATGGTTTATTTCCTGTTATTGTGCTTGATAACAAAGTCAGTTTTTCTCCCCGCAAATAGTGTTTAGTCTGATCACGCGCTGTCCAATGTTTCCAATATTGGTTTCCTGCTGCTTCCACCTCAGGAATGGATGACGTGCGAGGAGCTCGAACAAATCCCACCGGCGTCCAGTCCAGCGAGGTATTATCTGTCCCTTTTAGTCCTGTGTCACCTGTGGAAACACGAGCGTTTATGCAATGATTTTCATCGGAGTGCAGGCACATTATTACACTAATTGTGTGTGTGGTGATTTGTGTTTATCATATTCTGTCATTAACCGTCATATGCATAATTTGCAACTTCAAACACGAACATGGAATATGTATACCAATAATAGTGGAATATGGTTATACAAAATATATTGGAAACTGCATTGAAAATATCAGAAAAATATTGTCAGTCTTAAAAATACTTATATTTGGTAAGGTAATTACTGCACTATATTTGGTATTTAGCCGAATAATTCATATTTGAACTGTAAAACATTACAGAATGCAGTCCATGTTATACAGTTATAATGTTAATTATGCAGCAACTCAATAATAATCAACTGCGAATAATTACAGATACTTTTTACGTATTTAAGAGCGGGTAAGGATTAGGTATGGCAGTATCGCTCAAGGGTTTTTACAGTTTGACCGGGCATAGGCGATATGATATTAATAGGGGAATATATGTATGCAAGCACTTCATTTGTAATTCCATTATTTGTCCAGTGATAAGCTCCCAAGTTCAATAGCAATTGTCAAACATAAGAACTATAGCTGTAATATAAAAATGGCGTTCGTTTTGTTTTGGAATTTTATTACGCGTATCTAAGTGACCGTGTATGCGTTAGTTAAGAATATGATGAATTCCACGATTAACGTATTTTTAATTAAAGTGCAATGTATGTCATATTCTACATGCGTTTGAAAGGTGCAACTCTCCTCATGGTACAAAGTTTCCTGCAATTGCAAAAATATTGTTGTAAGGCCAATGGTTTTATCATATAGCAGACTGTATAGGCTAAACTATTTTAATTAGAATGTGTTCATTTTAAGTTTAAGACTCTGGCAGCCGTGATGAGTCTAAACTCCCCCCCTTCGCCTCAACCATAAAACGGGGAAAACATAATTTTCATTCTGCTCTGTACAAACTACAGGAGGTTTCTTTGAAGGAGGCAGAAAGTGCCGATATTTTATAGTCCACGTAGCCGACACGGCGTGAAACTGTATTTCTTACAAGCTTCCTGGACACAATTGTGGTTTTGTTGTCTAACAGCAGTTGACACACAAGTCCATTCACAGTGTATATATATTATACTTGGAACATGATAGCAGGCCAATGTTAAGCTGGTATTCAACAGCAATGTGGCATTCACAGTTAAGTTTTTGCATAACGCAAATAAATGCATTAAAAAATTGTGTATTGCATGTGTAAGGAGATAAGATGTTATGAGCAAACGGCGGTTTGTGTGTATCGCAGAAAACCTCATTTGCATACGGAAACATTAGTATGAAGCGGCCCTGCTTTCTAAACTGACAGAACCTCCGGCTATAGCATCACAGCTCTCTTGCAGGTCTGTAGTAGAAACCTTCCAAACTACACGCAAGCCACCTTTGCCGTCACACCTCGAAGGTGAAGGTCACGGGGGCTGAGGCAAGACGTGCGCTGGCATTATCGATCCACCTCACGGCCCTCCAAGCCACAGCACTCCCGCTACCTCTTCTTTGCAAGCGCACAATTTAAAGGATTGAGGCAGCCGAAAGACCTCCAACGTGTCTCCATCCGGGATACGGTGCAACCCCCCTCTCCCCAGCCCACCTACCCTCCCAGACAGCGTGTCGCGGTGCTGTCCCTTCCCCGAACTTGAAGTCGACCGTCCGGAGGAGCTTTGGCTTTGAGACGGTCGTCCGTATATACAGGCTTCCCTGCCTGAGCACACGTAGAACAGCGTCAAATAAAGACTATCTTCTCCATATTAACAATGCATTTTACTTTATATACGATAACTACATTTCGCCTCCTGGTTGTTGGTTAATGGGTTTAAGATAGTTTTGGCCAGATTGCCATTGTTTACGTTTATGTATGTGCTCTTTGTATTAACGCCATTATAAAAACTAGTACGGATACCTCTTACCTTGTATTTATTTAGATCGTAGACACGCTCATCTGCGGAGGGTCTTGTCGTGTAGGTGTGTCGACATTCTCCCTCGCGGCCTGGCCGGTTTTGTGGTGTCTGGCCGGGGGGGGGGGGTGGGGGGGGGAGAGAGAAGGGGAGGGACGGGAGGGGGGTGGGGGACGCCATAGAACACTATAGGCAGCTATAGGAGCTATAAACCCGGCTCTGTGCAGAAATTGGAG
>JAODUG010005404.1:0-10014 GCA_027564795.1 Aphredoderus sayanus
AGAGCTTTCAGCATTTCCGGACGGATCTCATCAATCCCCGGGGCTTTGCCACTGTGTAGTTGTTTGACTACCTCAGTCACTTCCAGCAGGGAAATTGACGATCAGCCTCCAGCTCTGCCTCTACCATAGAGGGCGTGTTAGTAGGGTCAGGAGTTCCTCAAAGTGTTCCTTCCACAGCAATATTACCGCCTCAGTTGAGATCAACAGTGTCCCATCCTTACTGTACACAGCTTGAGCTTTGAGTTCCAATGTTAGAATTCTGAGATATGGCAATGTAAAATGTTATGCACTTAAATAAGATTGTCATTGTCCCCCTCTCTCCCATAATACGTGTAATTATTCATTGCATGTTACATTGGATAAAAGCATTTGCTCAACAGCATAATTATTACTCTATGTAGACTATTTGTAATCTAAATGTTATATTTTAGCATTCAGAGCAATGGAATAATGATTAAATGATTAATTGTGCTGTATTATCAAAAACCTCACGTTGTATTAGCCCTATTTATAACTGTTACTATCTGGGGCGCAGGTGGCGGGGGGATGGGGGGGGTACTTCCCCCCCAGTTTCAAAGAGATCAAAATGAATTGTTTATTTGCCTACTGAGACGACCATTGTTAAACTACTCACAGCATTAGCAAGTCATTTCTGTAGTCCACTATAGTCAGTCAATGTTGCTATATGCCTGTCCTGTAATGTAGCCTAGGCTCTGACCTATATTTTCACCTGGCATGTAGGCTAACATTTCTCATATAACATCTTTGAAATATCAGAGAGAAGAAATTCTAAATGCTTCTGAAAGCTACAGAGAAGTCCACCGGTCTCAATGCAATCATTACAGTTTTTCTCAATTGCTAAAACACAATTTCTGAAACCTTGCTTAGTTTCCTGAAACATTCAACACAAAACCTCATCTTCAAGCACTATTTACAAAAGCTGTTACAAAAACAAATTTCATATTCTTCGATAAAGATAACATGTTCTATCGTAATAGCTCAAAATTGATCAGAAATTACTACTCTGCTTTGCTCTTTGCAATTTAGTTTTTTGTTCTTCCTCCTCCTTATAACCCTATTTTTACAGTTTTTGCCCGTTGCTTGAACACTATCGGCACATGCTTATACCAAAGTAACATAACTTGAAGTTGTTGTTACTATACCGTAAACAAAGTGTAACCATACCTTAAACAAAGCACTGCTTTGCACGTTAGTTGCAATCCTGTAACACACTTGCTGCTTTCTGCAAAACACTTGCTCCTAGACACTACACACTATTTCATACATAAGACACTTAGTTCAAAAATGAAATCTCAGCGTACCATTGGGAAAACACATCTATTCAAAATACAACACACGTTGGTTAATTGAAAAGACATAGACACAAACCTGAAAACACTTACTTGTACAACTAAACACCAATCAGTCATCAATGACATGCATAGCACAATTATTTAAACTCACACAGAGACAAAAACCTCTTCCAAGTCTTCAAATGTCTAAACACATTTTCTTCTTTACACACATTTTGCAATTCAAAATGGCACTTTTTTAAATGCACTGCACACGGTTCTCAGCATAAGACACAAAAAATTGCTATTTCAAAACACTGCCATTCATAATGACACTACATGAGCTAATGTGCTACCTGGTCAAATACCTCAACAACTTGTGCTGTGAATGTCATTTTAGTGTGTTAGCGATTGTAAAAAACTGTAATTTGTTAACACTTCAATCAGGAAGTAAGCACAATGAAAATACCACAGCTGAGCTGTGTTTTTTTTAACAATGGAAGAATTAGGAAGATGGAGGAAGAGGAAGAAAGGGGGAGGAAGAGTAAGACGTAGGGGTAGAGCTGGTAGAGGAGGTCATGGCTAAAGAAGAGAGTAACCTTCAAATGAAATCAGAGCAACCTTAGTTGATCATGTCATAAACCATGGGCTGACAAAGCGAGAGGCTGGAGTGCTGTCCAGCTTGAGCCTTGAGCATTGTGAGCAGATGCTGCCTAATTATTTATCTTGCTTATTTTTTTACAGTAATATATATTTTTTCAGTTTACTGTATTTTGTGAGCATATTTTTGTTCAGTCCAATGTAAATATATCTGCTGTACATATATTGCGCTGACTTGTTTGGTGAAAAAATAAAAACAAAAATGTCTCAACAGCATGTGTGTGTATCTGCAAATATTTCTGTGCATGTGAACAACTGATGAATTTTCTACAATTTTAACTATTTTAGTATTATGGCAAAGCATACTAAAGATAAGAGTGCTTTTCGATATGACCAAGAGTGTGTAGTTGGTTAGACAAAGATCTTGTAATATGAATCAAGTGTGTACAAGTTCATGCAAATGTTTGATTTTGATAATGCTATATCTAGTTTTGGTTTCAGTGCTTCATTTTGCAGAATGTATGAGGTATTTTGCATTTTGGTATTTTGATAAAACCAGCCTAGGTTGCAAAATTGTGATTCAGCAATTGGAAAAAACTGTAAGCCATTTTGAGAACTTTGCAAGCATGGAGGCAGGGAGAGCTAGATGCAGAGGAAGACAGAGAGAGAGGGAAGGAGGCCACACAAGGGCCATTATTTTGGCTGGACCATGTCATAGACCATGGCCTGACTATTAGGGAAGCTGGGCAGAGAGTTCACCCTAATCTAAGCCGTTTCACAGTTGTATCCATAATAACGACATGTTGACTGCCATAAGTCTTCCAGGGCTACTGCACCATCATGCCAAACTGGGTCCCTATAATGAGCAACACATAATCACATTTCTAGATGCACTTCATGATGCAGTTGTACAGGATGGACCAGAGCAGCCCAGGTTTGTTGTTGTCTGGGATAATGTTAGTTTCCATCGGGCTGCTCTGGTCCAGAACTGGTTCACCAACTATGATCAATTTGAAGTTGTGTACTTGCCCCCTTACTCGCCATTTCTAAACCCTTTAAAGGATTTCTTTCCTGTTTGGATATAGCGCGTATATGACCGCCAACCACATGCCCGTATGCCTCTTATGCAGGCAATGGAACAGGCATTGGAGTGGAGATATTGAGGTGAGGTCAATCCAAGGATGGATTCGGCATACAAGGGGATATTGTTGTGGAAACATGCCCTCTGTGGAACTGAATAAAAACAGTGAAAACAAAAGACTGGCATGTTTTATATAAAGTAGACTAGTGTGTTGCTGCTGATCTGAAAGTGTATTCATATTATGCAAGTGGGTATGATTTTGTCGTCAGAGTGACATTTTGACAAAGGATTGTTAGGTTTTGATAGCAGAGTTTCAATTTGACATTGATGTGAATAGTTTATTTTCCAGTGTTGTGTCTTATTTGCTTGTGTGTACAGTTTTGATACAATGAGACAAGTTTTGCAAAACGTGTTCAAGCAACGGGAAAAAACTGTAAGGCACTGTACCCTGCACCTCACAAACTGGTCCTTTGTCTCTGTGACACTGTAATTCTTGTTCTTTGTTGATATAAACCTGCAACCAGTCAAAATCAATTGATTAGTCTCTTCTCTGAATGTCCTTATGGTGGGAACTTCTGTGGGGAAAGGAAGAGGGATTTGGAGGGCACAGGCCGTGCACACACACACAAACACACACACACACACACACACACACATACAGAGAGAACCTCATATTGTCTCTTCTATCCATTCTCAGACTTTCTCCTTCCCACCTTCAACAACCTGTTTGCTCTCTGAACTGGCTTATATTGGTTTTGTCACATCATTTGAAACAGGTTGAATCAATTTTAAGTGGTTGTGTTCAGTCAATGACATTTGTTTTATATTTGTATTGGATTTTTGTTACTTGTTTACCAGTACTTGTGTGTACCAGTATGGATGACATGTGCATTAAAGTGCAGAATGTGTTTTGAGAATGAGAATGTGTTCAGAGTGTTGCTGAAAAGTCTAAGTGAGATCTGCAAATTGTGTTTTGCCATGTGAAATGGTTTAAGGAATTGACAACAGTCTGCTTAATTAGCTAAATGAGTCCAGGCAACTGAAAACTTTCTTCAGCCAATGGGGTTTAGTGTTTTAACAACTGAGAAAGACTGTAAGTTCAAAACAATAACATAATACAAAACTAAATAAGACAGCAATTTGCTACATTTCTACTGTAATGTTGAAATAAAATATATTTAGAATCTTAAAAAAAAGGGATGCAGAGAGAAGCAATCAGCCAACATTTATAATTGTACGGGACATTGTGGCATTTCACTAGTCCCATGCAGTCACTGAGTGGTTTGCAGCCCATCCCATAATGGTGTCACGTTTCCTCCCACCTTACTCTCCATAATTATTTTCCTTATGGAGGTGGAAGGTTTATGATCACCATCCACATGATCAAATGCTGGATGCCTGAACATATCAGCAGAAGATTGTCAGGAATGGATCAGGCATGCCAGATGTTTATTTCCCAAGTGTATTGCCCTAGATGACATAAGATGTGACATGGATAAGAACCTGTGGCCAAATGCAGAAGACCAAGTACATTAGCATTCCTATTGTATCTGTATCCGTGGATGGTGTGTATACAAATTCTTGTATTCTGGAATTACTCAGTGCAAACAAAAAAAGACATACAATATATTGAAGCATACTGCATCATGTCTGATTCATTTCATTTACATATATTGCAGTGAATTATAAACAGTAGAGGTGTCCTTGTTTTACATAAGAAAACATTTTATAGTGCTACCTGTTGTTAGTGTTTTAGTTAGTGAAATTAACTGCTGTGCCAAGCTGAGAGTTTGTTAGGAGAAATGTGTAAAGTGTTTTGAAAAAGAGACCTAAGTATTGAGAAATGTGTCCTAGCACCCAAAAAGTACAAATTTCAAAAGTCACAAACACACAGTAAACTCTTTTTTTTGCCACTGGGCTTAAAGCTCCTACTATACAATATATTTAAAACATTAAAAGTGGAGTCAGCGATGCTGCAGAAAGGTTGTTGATATCCAAACAAGATAAAAACACGTCACCCTTCAGCGCCATAGGGTGCTCCCTCAGAAGCTACACTCACAAAATCTGACAGGCATTGCCAAGGCTGGGATAGTATTGTGTGTTGTGGTCTGCCCGACTTTGGTGTTTTCCCATTTCATAGCCAGAGCTGTGATGTAACACAGGATTTATTTTAAGCATGCACACAGAACGGACAGCAAATCGTGAGGAAATTTGCTGAAATTGTCAGAAAGTGTAAAACTTACAATCAATTACCCAAACCTTTAAAATAGCAGCAAACAACTATTTAAAGATATAGAGCAGAGAATTACATCACACTCCCTCTGATCTCTGTGTGTAATATGAGCTGTTATTTGCATGCATGTTAGTGCGTGTGTGTGTGTGTGTGTGTGTGTGTGCGTGCGTGCGTGCGTGTGTGTGCGTGTGTGTGTGTGTGTGCGTGTGTGTGTGTGTTTGTTTGTGTGTTGTCGACAAAGCATTTGTTTTGGTCTGAGATGCTGGTGCTTAGTGTGACATCTAGTAGACACATGATGACACATAGTTCCTTTAAATAACCAAGCAAATATATTATTGCCAATTTATAATTAAGCAAATTGTATTAACATTTTATATTTCATTATTTTAAAAAGCCATATCAATGGAAAGCATTCCTTGCAGAAAGCCTATCTTTGTTTGTGTTTCTTTTCAAATTAGGAGCAAAGTTTGCTCCAAGTGCAGAATATTTTGCTGTCCAGGGTCCATTAAGAGACCAAAAAGCCCTTAAAATAACTTTCCTGCAAATATTTCCCTCCACATTCCTGATCCACATCATGAACTGGGATCTTTTTAGTTATCTGTTCACTTTGAGATTCAGGGTTTCATCAGCAAGGCACATGGCAAATTTAATTGAAGTCCTGACCCACAGACACACAGGCACACACACACACACACCTACAGTACACACATCTTTTCACTCATGCCTTTATTATCTTCCATTTTTGCATTAATTTCAATGTAGGCAAGGTAAATCCTTGCCCACCCACTCCCTTATTGCAAGTTTTCTTAATTGCTAAAACACAATTTCAGAAACCTTGCTCAATTTCCTGAAAACATTAAACACAAAACCTCATCTTCAAACACTATTTAACCTCTGATTCCTCTTGCAAAATGAAACATTCGCCTCAAAACAGTTTTTCCTGTGTTAAAAATCAAACACTGCTCTCAAATCATAAAAAAATCTCAGCCTTTTTCCTTCCCACCTTCAAAAACCTGTTTGCTCTCTGAACCAGCTTACTGTATATGTGTTTTGTCACATCATTTGAAACAGGTTTAATACATTTTTAGTGCTTGTGTTCAATCAATGACATTTGTTTTCTATTAGATTTTTGCCACTTGTGTTTACCAGTATGGATGACATGGGCATTAGAATGTGTTTTGAGATTGAGAATGTGTTTTGCTGAAAAGTCTAAGTGAAATTTGCAAATTGTGTTTTACCATGTAAAATGGTTTAAGGAATTGACAACCAACTGCATAATTAGCTAAATTATTATTTATTTACTTGTACTGTAGGAATGTATTCATTTTAGTTTAAATAAGATATATGAATAATATTTAATATTAATCACATTGTACAGTATCTTTTAAATTAAACCTACATCTAAATTCTTAAGACTAAATTTTATACATTTTGCCTATATATTATTTATTATTATCATTTCTAAATGTGTAAGAATTTTAGAACTTTTCACTCCATCACAGTTCATCACCATATATAAATAATGACAATTCTAGCCACATGATGGCAGCATTCTCCTCACAGTCATCAAATAAACTAGGAAACGCCCTTCAGGCCTTCACATTCACGACTTCAACGTTATAGAGATAGCAGGAGAGGTAGTGTCATTGGTGAGTTACATTACCAGAAATGTAAAACATTGCTTCAGTTGTCTGTGAAAATTGTCCAAATGTAATCGATAACTACTTGCTATCTGCTTAGCTTAATTCTTAACCCTCGTGATGTCCTTAAAAATATCGTATGTGGACACCCGGTGGCGCTATCTGATTGTGTATGATTTGGTGTGTTTTTTTAATTGGCAATGATGTGTGTATTTATTTATTTATTCATTATTTATTAATGTGTTCTATGTTTCTTCACATTTCTGCACATCATCATGCACAAAGAGCTGAGTGATTTGGGTCAAATACATAAAGAATCAATTAATAAATAAATAGCAATAATTTATCACCAATAAAGAGAACAACACAATCAGACACAATCAGGTGGTGCCATCTGGTGGCATAATATGATATTAGAAGGGCAACAGGAACTGAACATGATTGAGTTTCAGTGACTCAGGACCATTCGTTGGTTTAGGAAAAATGGGCTTTATTGCAGCTCCTCAACTTGAAGTTGTTTGGAACCATTAGGTCAGCATGACAAAATGTGTGTGTTAGAGATACAAAATCTGTTGATGATTGAACAAAGAGGTACTGTAAAATGAAGGTTTCCTCCTGCCTTTTAAATAATCCAAAACCCAAGGATTTATTTTAATTATCACTTGTGACATTAAGTACCAGCAATGAAGAAAAAAAGAGAATTGTGTCAAAACAAACAAAGATGAGTGAAAGCCGGTACTGTGTGTTGCTGGTGTTTATGACGAGGGTAAATATTTCAAAGGGTATTCACATAGTCCATAGAGAGAGAGCCATGCTGTGATAGGATGAAAACTAACAACAAAAAAATCCCCCAACTCATAATTAGAAGACTGCTTGCAATTAATATTCAAATCTCATCTGGGTGTATGCTGACCTGATTTTGAAACAGGCTAATCTTTCAGCTGAATGCGTGATAACATTAATGAGCTCTCCATGTAATACTGACATTTTCCACAAAGAGGCAACATTGGGCTCACAATCCCACCATATTTTGAGGAATATGGCCCTTTCCCAGTTAGGGTATGACAATTTAAATCATCACTTCATTTAAGAAAACACAACCTTGTACAAATAAAAGTCACACCAAATCAGTTAGCATTAACATTAATAGCATCACACTGACATCTGAATCTCCTTAACAAGAATTTGTCATTTAACAGCACAGTTCCTTTGCTGACAAATCTTCCAGCTGTAACCGTAACATACATTCAGCCTGTCTGCCGTGAGCCATCGTCAGTGTATCAGATGTAGTGTGGTAAGTTTAGAGCACAACAAAAAAAGACCAACAAGTTTTCCTGTCCCAAAAATAAGCCCTCTGTTTTAGCCTTTGAAATGGGATCTTAAAAACAAGAGCATGCCTGAGCCCAGCTCTCTAATTAGCACTACCACAGATGTGCGTGCACTTTCATGGACATAAGACAAATAACACACGCACGCACACACACACACACACACACACTCACAGACACACAAAGGAAACACACACTATTAAGAAAAAAAAGTGAGACCATGGAGATCAAAGGAATGAACCCTATACAATAGTTTGTGTATTTACAAGTAAGACAAGTAGCCTACTATGTCTTTTTTTGTTTTGTTTTTTTCGCTCCCTGGATTTGTCCAAGGCCAATTGATAGTGTCTATGTAATTCTTCCTGATATTATTGGCAGACCAATTGACTAGTTTATATGTCTGAGTGTGTGTGTGAATGGGCTGGCTGTCATTTTCTATCTATGCTCTTTTTCAGTGACATGTCACGTGACATGTGAGGCAGCCTTGGCTTGCCTTTATCATGCTAATGTTTTTCAATTTCCCCCACAAAGAGCATACATATCTCATACAAAAGATGTCTAAGGCAGGCCCATAGTTCTCTCAGTTCAGTTTCTTCCTCGCTCTCTCACACACACAAGTACATGACACACACACAAACACACACTCACACGTACCATGCACGTTACACACACGCTGACAGTACAGTGTCCCATTTCAGTGGTCAGATACAGTTGTGTCTTGTCTGATGTACACACAGAAGCATTGAGAGGCAAACATTAATGTGATATGTGAGACACATTCTTGCACTCTCTTTCTCTCTCTCTCTCTCTCTCTCTCTCGCTCACTGTCTCGCTTTTCTCTCTAAACTATAGGCTGCTGATTTCTCAAATAACCACATCTTATCAGCATGCTAATAAATAAAGTAAAATTGTACTGCTCTGGTTTTGTCCCTGTCCTTCCCTCTTTGATGAAAGACAACATTCTTATAGTTGATTTTTCTCCTTAAATGTACTCCCTCTGTGTTGTAGGCATTGTCTATAAGCACTCATTTAGAAAAGTGCTTGGCCACCAAGGATTTCTTACTCAGAACATAATAAATTGTTTGCAAATTCATAGTAAATTAAATGTTCTGCATGAAGGATATTTTATATATTATATTTATATTTGCTTTTTTGCTTTGGACATCTGCATTCCACAATAAATTGTACATCAATAAATGAATAAATTGTTTTAATAGTTATTATATTTTATATTATATATTATTATTATTATTATATATACATATACATATTATTAGATATATATATATATAAAACTATATTTATATAATATTGTTATAATAATTATCATATTATATTATAAATATAATTATTACATATGTTTTAAACTGTCTTTTAATATACTTTGAAGAAAATATTTTGGTATATTAAATAGTGAATATAATGGCTTGGGGTCATGTCATGTACTTTATGAGTGTACGGCCTCAGCCCTGTGACAGTCGAGCCAGCTGTAAGCTATTGTTGCTTGATAACAGAATGTGCAGACGGCACGCAACCCCCACACCCGCATACACACACACAATATACAAGTGTGTGCTTGTGCCCATGTATAAACACACTCCTGCACACGCACACACACACACACACGCACACGCACACAAACACACGCACACACACACACACACGCACAATATACAAGAGTGTGCTTGTACCCATGTATAAACACACTCCTGCACACACACACGCACGCATGCACACACACGCACGCACACACACACACACACACGCACACACACGCACACACACACACACACACACACACACACACACACATAAGCTGAACCTCCAAAATCCCACACCC
>JAODUG010005406.1:0-17551 GCA_027564795.1 Aphredoderus sayanus
GGAGTACATTACGAGGGATATTGGACTGATATATATAGAATATGTAACGACTGAATGGTATGTAATGAATGTTGTGAAATGTATAATTAAGTTAGCCCTGATGACTGCAGACGTCATTATTCTAACAAAATTTGGTCATGATGTCTGAATTTATTAATAATTTAATAGTGTCATTAAATCACTATATAACGATAACTATTTAGCTATTGTTGTAGTTATGATGAACTAAATATGTCTGCTTAAACGACCCAATTTCCCCCAACAGTGTTTGTTAATGTAATGCTATTGAGAGTTATTAACGTTACCTTTGGCCACTCAGAGAAAGAATAAAGGGCTTTCTCCTGCAGCAGCTGAGCGATGGTGGGCTCCCTGGTGTCATGAAGGCTGTCTGGGAGATCACACATGGTCATGGGGGCTGCAAACCTGGGGCTGCCTGGGTACACCTCCACCATTGGAACTGTTGGACAAGTGAAAAGATGCTTAATGTAGCCTACCGTATATACAATACATTCAGTACTGGGTTTATGGCAACATACCAACATCATCAAGTTCCTTTATAGGCAGTAGGGATGTGTACAATTAGTCGGTTACACCGACTAAACGCTACTACCGTCGCTAGTTGGCACCATAAATACTAGTCCGTTAAACGTATTATTTTATTGTATTATTATTTTTTTTTAAAGTAGTGGATCAGTCAGTATATTTGCCTCAGCCTGCACTTGAAACAAGCAATACAATCTGTTTATCCTGTGAGTGCCGTGATTTAATCGATTTCTAATGGCGAGGGAGCAGGGACACCTCAAAGCGGAAAGCTTTGATGTTGCCACCATCTCCGCTCCCAGAAATCGACTTGGAGTTCACTTTTGCAGTGCATCCAATGAAAGATACTAGGTCACATGCCTCTGTCACAAGTCTTCCGTGTTGAACACAGGCAGATACAAATAGTTAGATACAGTAATCCATTTTAATGATTCACAAACTCTACTGTGCATTCAGGCATGCACAGTACAAATACTGTTAATATCGCTAAAAATAAAACATTTCAAATTTCTGTTCCAAAGTTGAAGTGGTCTATTATCTTTTTATAGAGGAGGCTGGTGGAGAGGGAAAGCCAAAGAGTGGTCCCCACTGAGACAAAATAGCCAATGAGTGCAGGTAGAGAGAAAACAATGCTGCACATAATTTTCTGACAATTTATAGATTGTGATCAATGTGGAGAGTGTTTTGTTACTTTTAGACTACTCGACTAGTCTAATTTTAACATTTTGTTTCAACGGCAGGTAAATTAGTGTACTAGTGTTTGGAATACCTAAACTATGTGTGTTGTTTAAACAGTAGTACAGATTTAGCATTTCATGATAAGCTTATTACCTGGAGTTTTGGGCCTCTCTTCCTTAACTTGGCCTTTGTCCTTGATGCTCTCGATGGTTTCTGGCAGCCCCTCTGTCTGCTCCAATTTTGGGGTGAGGACCGTGCTGTCAGCTTCCAAAAACTCTTGCTTTGCCTCAGCTTTGATTTCAGAGTAGACTTGAAAGCAAAGATCATCCGGTTTGGTCTCGGGTTTGGTTTCTGAGCTATCTGGATAGGATGAAAACTCCAAGTCTTCTGGTTTTGTTTCAGGCTTAAGTTCAGACACATTTGAATAACCAACAAATCTTAGTCCTTCTGGTTTAACTTTGGGTTTAATTTCAGAACCTTCTGGGTATGCAGCAAACTGGAAACCATCAGGTTTGTTGGCGAGGACCTCTGCCTTCATGGCATAACTCAGATCTTCAGGCTTGGTCTCCATGATTTCTGGTTTTATAGAGTAGTCCAACTGCTCTGGTTTTGTTGTCAAGCTCTCCGGTTTTATAGGATATTCTAGAAGATTCACAGGTTTTACTTCAGAGCTGTCTGGGTACCCATCCTCTGTACTTTCCGTCTTGGTTTCTTCTGTCTTGATTGATAGCTCCAATTGGTCTAGTTTTCTCTTGTCATAGCTGTCTGGAAAAAGAATAAACTTTTTGTCCTCTGGCTTGAATTCAATACTGCCCATGGGTATGGTGGGTAAGGTGGGTAAGAGAGCATCCTGGCATGGTTTACTGTCACATACCTTTTCAGGCACCCCAAGGTGACCAAGTGTGTTGTCCTTGCTTTCTGGTTCAACAGATAATGCTAATGTTTTGTCTGTAGATTTTATGCTGTCGTCAAAGAAATTATGTTCTTCAATATTCCCTTCAGAAGGCTCGTGATTGACGAAGAATTCCATTTTGACTCCAGCTCCATCTTGGGTTCTAGTGATATTGTCTTCAGACTTGAATGTATTCACTGGAGTTGAGGTGGAATGCTGTACTTGTTCTGTGTGAGGGCTCTCAAATTCCATCTCCTCTGGTTGAGGTTCTAAGCTTTCCATGGCTGGCTCTGAGATTTCACTGTAGGGTCCTACAGTAGAAACATCCATGAGAGAGTCTTGGTCCATCTCCTCCTGCAAAATCTCAACTGCTCCTTCCTTTTGACCTGCCAATACGTTTTCCTTGGAATGCTCTGGAATTTCTTCCACGTTATTAACTTTATGTTCCACTGTGTTATCCTCTGCTCCCTGGCATAAAAGCAACACATCTGCATCTTTTGGTGCCTTCACAGCCTCAGGACATTCAAGGCCAGCCTCTGGTTCCAGATTCCCCAGGTAAGGGCTCACTTCTTGGGGCAAGTCCTCCAGACACTCCTCTTGGTCAATGTCTTCCTGTAGGTGTAGAGATGACTGGTTTGGGTCCCCCATTTTCTCATCGATTACCCCCACACTTGGCTCTATTCTACTGACGTCTGCCCCTTCCATGGGTTCTCCCAAAATTCCCAAATCTTGGTCCACACCTACAAACGGCCAATAGTAAGTATGAACTTTTTAATATAAACAAAAGGTAATACATTGCATGTTGCACCTTGGTCCATGAACATGAACAACATCATTTCATTCAGTTGTATGCAAGAAGTTGTATGGCATTTAATGACAAAGTTCATCTATTCGACGTAATGCACATAAACCATCCACTGGCTCAAAATAACCCAAATATAAAGACCCCTAAACACTCACCGTGGACTGAGTCACACTCCCCTCCCAGAATATTATCTTGCGTTCCGTCCACACTCCTACCATCTCCCGACACCCCATCCATCTCCTCCTCCACTTTTTCATCAAATTCAAACCCTCCATTAGTTGCCTCAACCTCTGGACTGGGCAATCGATCCTGGGTCTTGCGGGTAGTGATATGGGCAGTGATGTCAGGCAGGGAGAGAGGAGGAGGAGTGATGTAGGGTGGAGGAGGGCTAGCTGACAGGTCTGTGGGGTCAGCACTGGGCTCCACGCTCACGTCCTGGAATTACAATGAAAGCATCACACCCTGCTGTCTGCTGATTCACTCATTACAGTTTTGTAGGCAATTGTTTCTCAGTCTAGTGTGGAGTTATATAATGAACACATTATATAATGACGTTATTTAATCCACATATAGTATGTCCACATGGAGATTGTATAATTAAGTTAAATAATGAATGGCAACGTTGTTGGCCTTTGTTAAACAATTCTTGGGTGTTAAAGAATCCTTTAATGCCTTTAATTGTTTATTGTAATTGGTAAAGGCAGGTAGAGAAAGCCTTCTTGGATACTGTTTCAGTTTTTGTGAAATCTTGTTCAAAGTCGGCCTACTGAAATGAGCACACCTTAAAGAGCATGTAGCTGGAGGACAGTGGCTCCACAGGTTCTCCAGCCGAAGGATGGGAGGGCGAAGTGGAGGGCGGAAGACCCAGACACTCCTCCAAAGTCCCTCCCTCATCTCCTCCCGCATCTCCTCGTGGGGTTTCCTCATCATCATCCTCCAAAAAGCCACCCTCCAGGGTGGGGGGGCCCAGGATGGGATCGGCCTCGTTGAACATGTGGTGGGCGGGGCTGGAGTGGTCTGTGCCATCCCATGGAGCCTTGGGAAATGGGGAAGGAACAATATCCAATTATTTAGGCGATTATAACATTGACCATGCCAGATGTAGACATATGCCTTGTCAATCAAACAAATCCACCATCTGCCTCTTATTCAAATTGCTTCTTGTTTACACTGGCACATGCCCAGTGTACCGGACACACATATCTACACATGATATGCATAAATACCGATCGAATAGAAGGTTTCGGTACCCAACCCTAGCAAAGACCCGTAACCCTGAGCTCCCACCTGTAACTGGTCCAGCTCCACCGAGGGCGCCATCAGCCCAGTCTCCTCCGACGAGCCCTGTTCACCCACCAGCATGTCGCTCCGCAGGCCGGCGTCCAGGTCGGGGCCCCCGACGCCGTACGAGTTGAGCATGCTCTGTCCTCCGGCAGCAGAGTTGAAGGGGAACCCGTTGAGGGCGTCTTTGGAGGCCTTTCCCCCGTGGAGGCCCCCCAGGTCCCCCAGCCCGTCGTCCAGCGGGGGGCAGTCCAGGTAGTCTGCCCGGGCCCCGGGCCCCATGCCCGCAAGACCGGTGTCTTGGGACCCCACCTCTGAGGGTGGAGGGTGGAGGTGGTGAGGGTGGGAGGAGGATGATGGGGAGGGGGCAGACGGAGGTGGCATATGGTGAGGCGGAGGAGGAGGAGGAGGGTGGTGGTGAGGAGGAGGAGGAGCAGGAGGAGTGTGGTGGTGGTGGTGGTGGTGGTAGTCTGGAGGCTGGGGGGAGGAACAGCCCAGGCCAGACTCGTAGAGGCAGCAGTGGGGGTGGGGCAGGGACAGCGAGGAGGGGTGAGCCACCAGGTGGGGGTGAGGGTGGTGGTGGTGGTGGTGGTGGTGAGACGGGGCGTGGAGGTGGGGGTACGCCCCCTCCTTCTGGACATAGTTCCTGTGGGCCTCCAGGAAGCTCAGCTGGGGATCGTTGAGGATGTAGTAGTCGGTGCGGCTCAGGCCGTGGCGGGCCGCGCCCACAAGGAGGTCGCGGTCGTGCTTGCCACATTCCCACCACACGGGGAGGTAGAGGGACGGCCGGCACAGCTGGAGACGCGCCGACAGTAACGGGTGACGGAGGACCTGAAGGAGGCAGCGAAGGCAGATGTTAAGAGGGGCAAAGACAGACTTATTTTGCAGCCTGTTTCTTTTGAAACTACTCTTATGGTTTCAAACAAAACCTGTTCCACTCCAGAGCAGCCGCTCACCCACAGCTTGCGACACCCACCCTCCCTGAAATTCCCACAAATCTGCTCCCGCAGGTTTAGAACACAGCAGGTCAGTTTGCAGTTGCAAATCTGGCTTCTTCATATTTTAGGGGGCGCTCTAAAAACAAATTGTCCCTTATTATTATAATACACATAATGTCCCAGATGCATCCATATGAGTGAGAGGAGACCATTGTGTAATAAATGTGTTTACCTCTTGACATTACTAACAGAAAACCCCACTCAATAGCCTGCAGTTGTGTTAGCAAATAAGGTGGGTGGAAACACAGTATCTACAGCAGAATAACTATACACTTAGGGATGTTTGACCTGTTCTCTGATCTTGCGCAGGAGCTCGATGCGATACAGAGTGCGGGCTGCTCGTTCCTCAGTTAGAGGCTCCACAAACACAGCTGGGTCCACCAGGCCTTATGAGACAGACACAGAGAGAGAGGGTTAGAAAGAGAGAGAGAGAGAGCTGTATGTATGTACGGTATATGCATGTTTGAATATACAATATGTGTGTGTATATATACCTTCATCCTTCCTAGGGGGCAGCCTGCATGCGGTTCTACACATGTTGACAAAGGAGCTGAAGTATCTCTCCAGGCTCTGGTCCGTCTTCCTCTCTAGGCGGGCCAGAGCTCGGAACTGGGACCAGTCGAAGGTCTTCCTGTCCGGGTCGTACACCACACCGTACGACGACACTGTGCGGTAGAAATCGGCCTGCTCCCTACGAGTCCACCTGTAGCAACACAGTTTTCCCCATCAACAGACATCAGGTCTGGCGAGGATGGGTACACCTGCCATTCAGAGCATTAAAGCATTAAACGAGTCGTTCGTCTAATGAAACACATTGTGGGGTTCCTCCTCTACCTTCTCTGCCACTCCAGGAAGAGAGGATCCGACTCCGTGGCAACCACCGAACACCGCCTGAGCTCCTCTCCCAGTTGCCATGCCAACGGCCCCCCGTCGTGGGCGTGGTGCGGGTGGCTGTGAGAGACCCCACCCCCGGCCATCGCCATGCCGACCAGGCCCTCGTGCAGCAGGAAGTCGTGGCGCAGCAGCGGCTCGCGGCGCAGCGTGAAGCGCTGGTAGGCGGTGATGAGGCGCCGCAGCCGGGCCGTGAGGGCGGGGCCAGCCGGCCACAGGGGCCTGCCCTGCACCAGGTGGAGCTCCGCCACCCCGCTTCCTGTTCCCGCCATGGCCACCGCCGCCGCCGCCGTCGTCGTGGTGACCAGCGTGGCGTCCTGAGAGCAAAGTTCACCTGACATCTGGGAGTCTGAGAGAGAGAGAGAGAGAATAACATTTCTCTATGTATCAACGTTCTATTAGTTATGTGGTAATTAGGACATTTTACTGCTCCCTTTGGGTAACTGGAATGTGTCATCATAACTGTTTCTATTCTGCATTGTCAGCGCTGATTTAAATGTCCACGTGTACATACCCGAGCCTTCTGTTGTACAGATAAATGCCAGTCCTCTAGAACAGAGATTTAGATAAATAGAACTAAATCTTTCCTAAAATGTAACAGTACCGCCCCAGGTTATAATGACGTAATTGATCTGTACAGTATAACCATCCATTTAACTAGAAAGGCTTCTCCAAAGTATATTTTTCCAGTTTTAATTGGATTTGTCATACCGATATGTCAGTCTTCTAATAATAACCATCTGCAGTGGTGTGAGGCCCACAACCATTTAGTTTGTCTCACCTGGACCCGTGCTGTCAGGTTTGTCTGAGGTATCTGTGCTGGAGCAGGTCTCTTCCTACACACAGACACACACACACAGACAGTCTATAGCTTCATGTTTGAGTGAATCTTGTAATAACATTTCTAACATGTAAAGATGTCAAACTGCAGAGAAAAGGGGTAAAAGAGAGAAGGTGTACAGAAAAGTTGGAGAGATACAGAGAGTGGGAAAAAAGTCAAATGTTGTGACAGAAAAAGAGAGAATAACTAAGAAAGACAGGGATAAGTAAGTGGTAAGCATTGCCGCCATGGGAGAGTTTAGTCTTACCTTACTGCTCTCATCTCTGTCTTCTCCTCCATCTGGTTTGTTTTCAGACTCCTCCTTCACCTCCTCACTTTTACACACACTGAAATGTACAGAACATACAAAGAAGTATTTAAACTAAACTTGACTTGGGCCAGTACATATTTTGTTTTCATGGTATGGCAATGTGCTATCCAAACTACTGGAAAATACTACAAATACTAAACTATTCCTAGATACTTGACCTAGGAAGGACAAAAAATAAAACCACAGTATTGTTTTGGTTTACATTTTAATAGTAAATAAATAAATAATTTATAAATATAAAAACTAAAATAATTTATAAATAAATAAATCTCAATCTACACACCTAATATTTGTTCCACTATCATTCGACACTTCACATGTGCACTAAAGGGTTTGAGTGTGCCTGCGTTACCTGTCAGTCAAGTCAGGTACAGACTCTCCCCCTGCCTGTTCGGCTGACAGCGCTGTGACGTCAGGCATTCCCACCCGCTCCAGGAAACACAGCTCAGGGTCGGCACGCATAGCGTTGTAGCGCTCGTACCCTGACCAAAAACACATGCACGCACAGCTGTTACAAACATAACTGAACTTTAATACAGGCGCATCCAGTCGAACTGAACCTAATCTAACATTTCAATATAGCATATTTCAAAAGTTTAATCTAAACTTTGAATTAGAACTGTTAATCGACCATCATTTTATTCAATTGTTGTGATTAATGTCTCTAGTCTAGTCTAGTAGTCTAGTGCACTGCTTTATTTATTTAATAATTTCAGTTTTTCCATTTATTTTAAGCAGTAACCGTAGCCTAATTATTTAACAGATTTACAAGACCTGCAAACTAAATCTATCATCACCGTAGACATGTTTGTTATAACAATAACAATTAATGCTCTGAATGCTGCAAATGTATTAATAAGGGTTAAACAGTCTGAAGCAAAACCTGTGTTCATGACATTGTGTCGTGTCAAAAGGAAAATGCATTAATTTGTTATAAATATTTTAACTTTGCCAGCCCTACTTTGTATATAATCTATATAATTTTCTAATATATTATTCAATTTTCAATATTGTCTATTAATCAAATCAGATTAGTATTAGTCTATTTTAAATGGAATTTAATATGATATTGCTTGATGTAATCAAATTGTTTCTAATCCCCTCCTACCATGTTTGTGGACTCCTATGAGCAGAGACTTGTCTGCGTCTGCATCCCACCAACCAGCTGGAATTTCAATGTAGTCGATCTCTGGCAGGGCCACCTCCAGTTTGCTAAGGACACACACACACACAGTACACGTGGTAGACGTAGAAATGCAATCAGGTGACATTTTAAATCAACATCAATCAATGTGTCACATACCTGGCTGGTATTCCCTCTAACGCCTGATTGGCTACTTCACCCAGGACCTCTACCTTCAGGTAGTATAGCATCCGGACTCTCAAAAGCACCCTGCAGGCAGACAGAGATACATACTATAAATGAAGAACTCAGATCAATAGATCCAATTCACTAATTTGCCTTCCAGGATCTGGTAAGTTAGTGAAGTAAACTGACTTGTTGCAGTGCTGTTTGAGGTGCTTCTTGTAGCTTTCATCCTGTAGAACCACCTCAGGGTTACAGTGGACCAACCAGTCCGCATTCTTCAGCTCAGGAACAGTCAACTGGTTCTTCAACTTCTTCCCCTTCCGACCACGCGGAACCGGAGCTGACAAACCTGGGGAGAGGGGACACAAATCAATTATAACGGAGATTAGAGCTACTATAGCTAATAGCTATAAACATGTTACTTAATAGTTACTTAACTTTAGATGACCTATGCTAACACTAAAGTGTAAGTGAATAATATGATGCTAACCAGAATGGTTGAGCAAGGCTTGGTCCTGTCCTTCCTTGCTCGGTGTGATGAGGTCCCAAATGAAGCTCTTGATCTTGTCATCACCTTTGTAGTGTCTCAGACAGTAGACCAGCAGAGCCCTGCAACCCACAGAGCAGCAGCTAATCAACACACCAATGAATACATTTTACAACCCCACTATCCCAAACTACTTGTATGTACACAAGTAATAAAAATAAACGTTGATTCCGTTTTTCATTGTTCATTTTAGTTGTTATTCTTGTTTTTAGTTATCCATGACATGCATCTCATTTAATTATTCTATTCACTTTCTTATGAACATCACATGTTTAACACATTATGAACCGGTTTAAACCGCTGAACTTGACAGGGTTTCTGTGATGTGACTCACCTGCAAACAACCTCCATGTCTCTCTCTGTCAGGTGCCATTTAAACCGACCATGGTTCAAAATGTCCTTCCATCTACCCCACCTTGGGAAGGGAAGGAAGAGGGGGGGGGGTATGATTACTCGAGTAGATTAACACCACATATGTTTATTCCACCAGCTGTGTTACTGTGATGATTTACTGTAATCACGCCGAGTAGATTACAGGTGTAATCGTTTAAGATTTCATTTCATTGATATTTACATGGAGCTTTGCTGTATGTCAGGCCTGTGTCCAGACTTTAGGCAGTGGATATGTATTAATTCTATGATTTCTTACATACATGTTAACTGAAAGTCTGTCCCACGAACCTGATTCATACAGTGCATTTCAGGATATGGTAATACATCCAAACTATGCCTTCAATAGTAAATATGATGATGACAAGCGACGGTATGCCCACTGAGGTTGTGCTCTTACCCGAATATGAGCAGGTTCTTCTCGACCCGGAAGCACTCTGCACGGAGGTAGCGGCGGCTGCGTTCGCCCAGACGCCGGGTCCGACAGGGCCGGTCCTCCGAGTCGCTGTCCAGCTCAGAGAACTCCATCAGCTCGTCATCCTCAAAGGAGTTGTAGTGGCGAGTCTGCTTCCTCACCCTGGGGGTGTCGATCACCAGAGACTCCTGCAATAAAACACAGGAAAATGTTAAAAGGAGAGAGATGGAAGTTCAGAAACTAGTTTTGACAGACAGACATGGTGAATGTACAGTGAGTAGGTCTGAGCAATAAAGCAATATTATATAGACAGTAAGCTGGTGAGGAATATGAGGTTTCTGGGGGTGCTAGTGTATGTTTAGTAGTGTATGTTTAACCCTTGTTTTGTCTTCATATTAAGCTCACACGGTTAAATATACATCTTGTGAAACAAAATGTTAAACCTACAAGTGCACAGTATACCTGCAGAACTCTGTTTCTATTGCATATCATAATTAGATTTTAACTGCAATAGATGGAACTTTGCTTAGACTCTCCCTACTGTATATGGAAACAATAATGATGTACAACTGTATGATAACTTTTTATCTACTCTCTTCTCTCTACCTTCTCAGATTTAGAATCGATCTCCAGCTCTGCAATCTTGGCCCATTTCTGCCAGAAGTTTGGATCGTCCAGAGAGATGTCTGTTCTGTTTCCAGAGGACACGAAACTCGCCTAGGAAGAGACAGAAAGTTAGAGATCAGGCATACAAATAAAGAGACAACCTATGAGGGAGCTTAGAGATGGTGGGTACTTCCCCCTCAGACAGGTGATGGTTGTGTTAAAAGTCTGCCTTATGAGTGACATTTCCATTGACTCTGTAACATTCCATTGACTCTGTAACATTCTTAATGTAATGTAGGTATGAAACCAGATAAAACATTTTAATCTGCCATTAACTTCCAAAACCTACTTCTCATCTCATATGTGATCTCAATGTATTCGAGTTTGTAAAAATAAATGAATTAATGTTTAATATAAAATATACATGACTCTAAAATTAATATCCTATCATATTAATCATAAGAATTGTAATAATTAAATTGGAATTACTTGAGAATATGTGTACTACCAGCAGAGAGATTACCTTTATAGATACATTGTATGGTTATGACAAACAATGGAAGCATATGCCAGACAAATACAACAAATATAGAACCTTTTGACTAGATTGTGAATAGCTGTGTTACGTTAAATGTTCTACCTTAGCAAAGGTAGATCCTTTGCCCTCAGTCTGGATGGTGATAGTCTGGGTTCGTCTCTGAAGGATCTGATCTATGTCTTCCTCACAGAACTTTGAGCCTTCATCTTCCTCATCCATTAAGGCTCCATAGGCACCTTTCCTTAAAAGATCCTCTACTTCTAGCTTGGAGAGCTGCTGAACCTGAATACACACACACACACACATTTAAGATCCAGACATAGAACATCATGTATTGACAGGGTGTGCCTTCCTGTAGTGTACATTCTCATCCATTCAAATGTTACCCCATTGAGGCTGCCCTTGCGGTTGATGTCTTGTAGGACAGCCTTGTCCAAGCCCAGCTTCAGACTAGCCTTGTCAAACATCTCCCTCTCATACGAGTTCCTGGTGATCAGCCTATAGACTTTTACCGCTTTGCTCTGGCCAATCCGATGACACCGTGCCTGGGCCTGTGAGTTGGGACAAATACGTGAAAGACACATTTAAAAACAACACGTTAAAATAGTATTGGTTTCATTGCTATATTGTACCAATGAATATATTATACACACATGGGGATTACGACGTTCAAAAACATAACTACAAACAGCGGCTGATTCACGCTTTGTTCCAAGAGCTGCCAACAACAGTCCTCATGGCAACAAACTGAGAACATCCTGATCCCTGTTTCTCGGAAAATGGTGACCAATAAAAATTACATCTGGTGTGAATGATAAAGATATTATAATATGCTGTATATTTTATTGAATATTCTCTCAAATCAAACATTTCAAAGTATTAATAATAGAAACTGGGATGTTCTGGTATTACTGGAAACTGATATTACCAGTAATACCAGTCTATATGACCATAATCCACAGTTGTGAACGTTTGCAAACATTTTCAAACAGCATTTTGTTTAAGAGCACACACAAACTGTCTCCGCAAATTGCCTGTTGCCACTGGTTGTGGACTGACAGGTGAGCTAACCAGTGATGTCATACGTGATGCTGCTTCAAAAAACACACTCCATGAACTCTGAGATGCTGGACTACAGCAACAGTTTAAATGTAGCTTAACACTTGTTCCTCTTGCGACCAGAGAGGCCGCCAATGTAACAACCTTCATCTGCATAAAGCGTGTACCTGTAGGTCGTTCTGGGGATTCCAGTCAGAGTCAAAGATGATGCAGGTGTCTGCAGCAGTCAGGTTGATGCCCAGGCCTCCAGCCCTCGTACACAGCAGGAAGACAAAGCGGTCCGAGTCCGGCTTACAAAACCGGTCGATAGCAGCTTGACGCAGGTTGCCTCGTACACGGCCGTCTATTCGCTCATATGTGTACCTGAAAAGCACACACACACACACACACACACACACAAACATAACAATGTCATTTGAAATTCAAATGTAAAACATTATACTAATAATACATAATGGGTATATTTAAAGTGTACGTTCACTCCCGCTCTGATCCTGACTCCACCCGCTGCATAATAATAAAATAAATATAAAAATGCTAGAAAGTAGGCAGGGAGCTGCGTGAATGTGAGAGGCGGGGTTGCTGGCTCAGTCTCCATGAGCATGGTTTCACATAACTCCTGGCTCATTCGTTTCCCAACCAAGGAGCGCTGTGGGGCTTGCGTAGCCCAGCTCTGATGACGGGGCATTAACATTTACATTTGATGATGCAGGAGTACACAAAAAGTACACTCCTAAGCCAGCCAGGTCCTTGAGTGATACATTTAAACGGATATGACGTGTAAACCTATTTTCAGCCCGTAAAATGCAGATTATTCTCAAAACTGGAGTTATGTCAATATTAAGAGCAGCGTTGTGTCTCACCACAGTTCCGTACTGTTACTTAGTGTACAGCTAATAAACAGTACACATGTTAAGTCTTTCTAAGGACTATTAGTTCTATTAGACCTAACATTTAAATCAAGAGGTTTGACTTTTTTAACCTGCACTTCATGCATTCATCCATTGTCCCCTCTCATACTGTCCCTCCTCACCGTCTCTGGATGAGGTAGTCCTCCAGGATGTCCAGGCAGCGGACCATCTGAGAGAAGACAAGCACCTTGTGTCCTCCAGAAAGCAGTTTGGGCAGCAGCTTGTCAATCAGCACCAGCTTTCCTGCAGCCTGGATCATGGCCTGCAGCTGGAAGTCCCACGCCTCAGGACTGTGGCTCTTTTTAAAGCTCTCCAAGATCTTCTCCTCCGCCCCTATATAGTGTGAAAGAGAAAAACAACTGTGTTATAATTAGTTTCAACACAATTCACAATGGAATTGCCCTTGTGGGTAAAGCCAGTACTACAAGTGCCCACACTTTTGCTATCCCGCCACCTCCAAAATAACAGTGCTACAAACTCACAACCCCTACTACTGTATACCCAGAGGTGGTTGAAGCAGCCATATTATTATTTTATAATAACTTAATGCAAGTTAGCAGCAGAACACATCAAAGTAACAAAGTGTCACAAGTGTTTACATTTTATTTGAGGAAATTATCTTGTGATTGTGTCTCACAAACACCCTGGGGTCCTGACCCCCACTTTTGGTAGCACTGCTATAAGGTGTCTGAGTACTTGTAAACACTGCACGTGCATGCCTGTGTACCTGTGATGAGGTACGGGTGGTTGCAGCACTTGCGTAACTCCATCATGGTGTTGATGAGGTTGGGCATGTTGTGCTGGTTGGCTCCTTTGGACAGGAAGGAGAAATTCTTCTCTAGGATGGCACGGTAGTACTTCTTCTGCATGTTGGTGAGCTCCACCTAGTGGCAGACACAATAATCACATATAAGCCCCTTTGCTCTGCAACAACTTAACATTTTAAATTGATTACTGTATGTGACTCAAAAATATTAGACAGGTACCTCTATGATGGTCTCTTCTTTGGGTGCCAGGTTTTTCTCTACATCGTCTTTGAGTCTCCTCAACATCATAGGCTTTAAAATGGCCTGAAGCTTCTTAACCTGAAAGGAGAAGACATACAATTTTATTATAACTCAATAATATATAGTAATCATCAACTAGGGAACATTCACTCCATCCGTTACCAAAAGCAAAACAATGCTTATGTATAAATATTAAACTGATGAGTACTTTTCATATTTACATAGCTGACAGATTTGTATTCTCAGCAAACATAAAGCCACTTGACATCACAAGTTAATAATATTAGGACTAATTGTGAAAGTTTATTGAGTAACTGGTTGACTGGTGGTGTATTATGGGTAAGAGTTGAGATACTGTGTGTACCTGCTCCTCTGTCTTGAGGTCTCCAAACTCCTCCAAGAAGGTGGTCTCCGAGGGGAACTGGAGTGGCTCCAGGAAGTTTAACAAGCTGAAGAGCTCCTCCACAGAGTTCTGCAAAGGAGTTCCAGTCAGCAGAACCTTGTGTTCCTGTTGGAATGGACAGAACATTATTATTAACTTTTCATTACTTGTCTATATCCTCTTATTACATTTACACAACTAGAAGTGTATTTATTCATTTATTAATTATTTCTTTGTGTATTTGTGTTGTTTTTTCATGCCTTTTAACCCTCCTGTTGCCCTTAGGTTTCAAACACACACCTTGTTGTGTCAGTAGTACACACATCATATGTCTGTATAAACTGTAGAATTAGGTTTAGCGCCTTCTATCTGCCACAAAGAGATCGTGACTTGGGTCATTGTGACCCGGAGGACATCACAAGGGTTAAGTGGTTCTATGGGAGTTTCTGCCACTAGTCATACTAAGTGCACCAGCATCTCATATCAAAATACATGCTCCATGGGCAACTGACACACATGCACTAACATGCATGCAACCAGCCAGCTATGTAAATAAAGAACAGAGGAGCTCGGGTTACGACACGAACAGACATTTTCTCCACTATAACTCCACTATTTAAAATGTAATATAAAGCAAAACGTCCCCATGGAAAAACCATGGAAGGTTCAGAGCATTGTGTTCCTGAGAGATCAGTGGCTGTTTATACCACTGGGCTCCTGTGAGGTTTAAACCCTTAGCACTCTATAAGGTTAAAGTTGAGAAAACACTTAACACCGTCTTAGAACCATCAAATATGTACAGAAAGACATGTCACAGCAAACAAACATAAAACACACACTGACCAAGTTCATGAGCTTCAGGCCCTCCAGTAGTTTACAGTTCCTGTTCTTGAGGCGATGAGCCTCATCTATGACCACACAGCGCCAGTGTAACCTCCTCAGCTCAGGGCAGTCCGCCATGATCATCTCAAACGTAGTGATGACACCATGAAACTTCAACACACCTGGGATAGAGGCACCCTGGGAGCCAGGCACAGAAAATACATACAGATAGACAGATCAGCCATGATGCTGGCCCCTCATTCATCAATGGTTTGGGGTCATATTATTTCCTTCTTCAGTTCAATAAACCTGCAGCATTGCAATTGCAATATATATTTTAAAGAATAGTAGGGCAAACTACTGGTCAATGGGTGAATCTGGTCCATTTTGACCTGGAGCTTATTTTCACAGCTCACAACTTGCTAAAGCTACAAGGCCAAGCCCACAAAAATGTGTTATTTGTTGATTAACAATAGCCTTGGTTACAGAGAAAGAGATTTTGGAGTTCTCACACACTTTAGTCAACAAACTCGTTTGCTCTAAAAGTCACTCACTCACAGACAGACACCACACAGACACAGACAGACAGACAAAGACACACACTCACACACACACACACACTACCTGTTGGTCTCTGTAGAACATCTCGTACTGTAGGATCATCTGTCGACTGATCTGAGAGCCGTGGTAAACGATGACGTTCATGTTCGTCCAGGTGCGGAACTCTCTCTCCCAGTTGGTGATGGTGGACAGGGGGGCAATAATTAGGAAGGGGCCGCAGATGCCCATGCTAAAGATCTCATACAGGAAGGTAATGGACTGGATGGTTTTTCCCAGACCCATCTCATCTGCCAGGATGCAGTTCTTCCTATGCACACACACATCACACACAAATCATTGTCAGGGCTGTAAAACATTAGCAAAGGGTTTTCATCAAGGGAATAATATCAGCTTGTAGTAAAACTATCATCCCACTTTCCAGTAGATCACCATCGCAACTTCTACAGTAAAAGTAAGTGCCATACTGTCTGAACAATATGAAGCATACAAAAATACAAAACAGCAGTTGGCCTAATGTAGGCACTGCCTAATGTGAGTATCTTCTCCGGAGGCAAAACATCTCACTTCCAGTGTCAGAAGTTTAAATCAAAAGGCTTTTATTAATTACATGTAGGCAGAATCATTATCTTCTCAACCAGCCACAAACGTTTGACATTTGGCAATTGACATTTACCGCTACATCGCTGAAGTTATTGTAGATCAAATGTGTGTGTGTGTGTGTGCGTGCTCGCGTGTGTTCGCGTTTACCTATTGTACCAGTTGAACAGTAACCAATTCATGCCCTCTAACTGGTATTCTCTCAGCTCATTTCCATTCCGATAATCTCTGGACTTTTCCAACTTCTGCCACTTGTCTGGCGGAGGGCGCTCCTACAAAAACACATGCACACACTATTATGAGGACAGTGATCATGTAGGCTGCGATTAACAGCTGACACCGTCTCATTGTGACAGAGAATAATATTGTTGACCTTCAAGCATATGCATTTGTCTACTTTTTGTGTCCATATAATGCAGATCACAATCAGGTCACTGAATTCAAAAGAACCAACATGAAATTAAGACACACACACTCACACACACACACAAGACAGAAACAAAATGGCAAATTAAAAGCGTAAAATAAAATAATGCTGAGCGTGTCACTTCATAGAGAATGGAAGCACTTTGCATTCAACACAGGGCTGTGTCCTAGTCCTCAAAAGGCACTCAAAACAATGATCTAAACCATTAAAACACTTAACGGAGAAACCAGCACATGAAAAACATACAAACACACATGAACCAAGAGTAGGGAGAATATGCAAACTGACTTATACAACAGTCAGAGATCACATAATTAACAAACTATAGTAAACGAGGTAACCATCTGGATAGTTAGTAGCATGTCTATTGTAAATATTTTGGCTGATGCTGGTTTTGAGTCATGTGTTTACCAAAGGTTTCTGTTGCTGGCAGTGTGTTGTGACAGCATATTTTCAGCAGAGGCGTTAATAATCAATAAGGATTCATGAATGGATGCATATAGAGTGTCCCTACAGTGTGTACTGACCACATGTCGGAGGTCAGCTGGAAGTTTCTGGATCTCCTCAAACTCCCTGATCTTTCCAGCGTCCAGATCCTCCTGTAGCTCCCACGTTGCCTCCTCGTAGGAGAGACTACACCACTTCACCAGATAGTGGGTCACCTCCTAAACACACAGTGATGTCAGTGAGATATGGTGTCAATTAGAAACATGTGCGTGTATTGTTAGGATGCAGGTGCATGAG
>JAODUG010005407.1:0-10012 GCA_027564795.1 Aphredoderus sayanus
ACACACAAATCATACACAATTAGATGGCGCCGCCGTGTGGCCAAATACGACATTTCTGAGTACATTACGAGGGTTAAGTTGCATACAAGAAAACATAATATCGTTTAAAATTGTCTTCATTACACTGTTACCACATTATGTTGATGAGTGAATCAATCAATCTGTACACGTTCCTTGTTCAGGTCTCTCGAGCAGCTGCTGGTATCTCTCCAGTGGGGCAGACAGCAGACCTACTACCCCAGTGCACAGCCCCTCAGCACTGGTGAGCTTGCCGCAGCCAATCACAAGCTGGCAGACGCCATAAACTCCCACCTACTTGGCAACGTTGGCACTGAAGTGAAAACGAACAATGCAAAAGCTGAACAGTTGTGTAACACACCAGCTGAGAAGATGGCTGAGAAGGTATGTTGAGCCACCTTTTCACCTCCTGCATGTGCATATTCAGTTGAGGCCCACTGTGGCTGGATCCATATTATGCTTTGACTGTTGTAATTTCTATTTCAAAATGTGAAAAACCTAGATGTCCATACTTTTCTCACATTTTTACATTTTATCTTAGGTGCTCAAGATTTTGGATCCCATTTCCCATTCAGAAACCGAGGCTGAGCTTCCGCTTGATGACTCTTCAACATCCAACTTCATGACCAATAAGAAAAGCATTGGCAGGTTCCACCCATACACTCGCTATGAGAACATTACATTCAACTGCTGTGAGCGCTGCACTGGGGAGATCCTGGTGCTCTAGAGGTCAAAGGTCATCTAACCTAATTTCAAGGCTGTCAAGAATAATCGAAGTGAACATTGGGGAATATGTGTGCTGTGTGTGATAGGCCTAGGTCTGCTAACTATGCCAACACAGTGTTTGTTTTATCAGAGAGTATATTGTTTTTAGTATTTACTTTTATTACCTTTTTTGAAGAGAAATGCCCGAATGAGAGAAAACTGTGACCTACCACCTGACTCATGAGTGATGTTCATTAGACTTTTACTTTGGGTGGTTCAGATAGCATCAGTATTATCAGTGGTAATCAGTATTGTATAAATTGCTTTGAGATTGGGCTATATTACACAGATAAAGCCAAAACATTCAACAATCATGTCTTATCTGGCAGTCACCTGATTTGGTATAATGTTAAGTTTATTAAATGTGTTCTCCCCAGGCCTGTTGTTAAATCAGCCATTCTGTCGGCAAACTGGTCACATATGACCCGTACGAGCAGCTGTGTGATACCAAAAGTACCACAAACTATAAATAATGTTTCAGACATTTGCTATAAGTGTACATTTTATCAGCAGGCTTCAGTTATGCTTATTTATTTTGTATGCGTTATGTTCCGATATTTTGAAGTGTAACATTAAACATGGAGACCAAATAAAGAATTGTTTGTGTGTAAAATAAAACACTAAACTATGACAGGGAATGAATAATACATTTAATGTTCCCCCACCCCAATAACATTAGACATTGCCATAGTACCAATGGTTTATTTCATTCATTCTCCCACCAGCTGTTCTTGCTCCTGACAGCTTTTCTTTCTTCAAGCTTGCTTTTAAGTGATGTCTGTAATCGTTTAACACCTGGTGTGCTTTTTCTGTCATGAACCAGTCCTGGAATAATTTCCTTGTTCTGCTCTCTGAAAAATGTTCTCTCCCCCTTTCTGACTGCTCCTTGTTCTGCAGTCCTGAAACTGGTCTCTCTATGCCCATGAGTTACTCTGTCATGCCTAGCGCTGTTATTAACCCACTTATCTGACTTTGATCCACTGAAGCCATCATGCTTCCTCTTAGGCACAAACTTCAATGCTTCTTCCCAATTCCCCGTGTCCTTTAACGTCAGTAGAATGCGTATCATCTGGTCTAGAGTCAGGTTCTTTGCACCGGTCTCCCAGTGTAGGTACTCATCTAGCGGCAGACGCGCCGTGGCTATCTTCAGGCGCTTAGCATTGGCTAAGGATAGGCCTGAATGTATAGAGCGGTCCACTAGAGCTCCAACAATATAGACTTTGGAGTGGTCAAAGGTGCGAAGAACTTTAGGGGAGTCTGCTGTGAGGTAAACAAGCTGTTCGCGGGGGAAGTTGTCAATGTAGTGCTGACTGGTTGAGGTGATGAGTAGCCGGTCCCACGTCTCAGCACCGTAGCGTTTAAGCAACTCATGCTTGTAGGCCCCATCTGGCTGTAAATTACAGAAGTGAAGGTGGAAGGGTTCAGATGCACGTCGGTTCCACCCTTCCACCTCCAGCAACTGGGACGCTGTATTCTCTATCTCACGCCGAGTCATGTTCTGTTCATAGCTAAAGTCAAAGATCAGTGGCTGGCCAAATATTATGGACTGTGCACTTCTCCAGGCCAGTAACTTGTCCAATGAGCGGTCCCAGAACTGCAGGAGAAAAGTGTTTTTCAATTTGTGGCTATTTTCACCAGCCTGCTCAGGTTCACCATCCTCCAAGCTACCTGACTGTGGGTTGTTCTGCTCCCACAAAGCTGCTCTCATGGCATTCTTCTTTTTCTGTTTTTCCTTCCGGGCCTTCTTGTACCCCTCCCGGATTGCCAGGTATTTCAGATATTTCTTCTTAGAGGATTTGGTGGTGTGCTTGGCAAGCATCATAAGTTCCTCATCCGTGATTGTTTCTGGTACCAACCTCCCAGCTTGTCGCCACATCACAACCAGATCCCGTGTAGCCTCCAATGTAGCACAGTCTCCATCATCTCCTGGTTCAATATGAATTTCTTCCTTTTCATCATCCCCCTGTCTTTGGTCTGCTGTTGCTTGTGATCGCATTACAGATTTCCATTTGTCCAAATTTATATTTTCACTCACGTCAGGATTTTCTGATTTGGGCTGAAGAGCGTCTTTCCTTGGTGAACATCCAGAAGTAAAATGCCGGGGAATGGCTACTTGGTGACAAAACAAAAAGATGCTGGTATTGTTAGGTGGGAGCAGTCGAATTTCTTTTCTCTTGGCAACAGCTGATGCTGCAGAGAGGCATTGTGTCCATAGTTCACATACAACTGGTGTAGTAAATAACCGTATCATTGCAAATCGCTGAGGTTGACTGGTTGAGGTTTCAAATATTGAAACTTACAGTAACGGTAAAGATGTCTGCCCAATGTGTGAGAAGAGGAATTCAAACAGACCCACTTGAGTAAACTACGGCGTTACTAAATGTCATACACGCATATTAAGCATTCATAGTGCAATAAACAGATACAAAAAATTACTCTCCATGTTTGTTAAATATTGTAGACGGCATGTGAAAAGGTCACGTTGTCAAACATTGCGCGACTTTATTATGTCGTACGGAATTACAATGTCCGTGCAATGGTTCCTGTATTTCCCAATTATAGTGTATCGCAGACAGCTCATTTAATAAACAGATAGTGGCTGCTTAAAGCAAGCCAGTCGCTTTTCTGTGCATATTACCATTATCGTAACTTACTTACTGAAGTATACTTAAGTGATTTGGGTAAAACATCTATGGATTTGGGTTATTGTTTCCAGGCGTGCAACTGAAGTAGTTGCACCGAGCATATTACATTATTTCCTCCTACCGGAAAAATAGCGTTTTGAGTTGTTTGTACATGCACAAATACAATGAGCTTGTTTTTGCCGAAATTATCAAGCAAAAAAGATATAGATGAGGCGATCAAGGGAGTAGCGGAAAAGGTCTTAGTTTTAAGGTTTGGAAGAGATGAAGATTCGGGATGCCTCCACCTTGATGAGATTGTAAGTATTTGCTCTTGTTGAGATCATGTAAAAGACAGCAACTTGTTTTATTTGTGTTTTTGTATTTTTGATTTGTATGCAGTTGGCTAAAACCGCGCATGACTTGAGCAACATGGCGTCTATATACATTATTGATGTGGATAATGTCCCCATCTACACCAGGTATGTACCTTTCGATATGGTTGGAAAGATGAGTAAGGTCCATGGCAAAACTGATGGAGTCGAGCAGTTGACAGTCGTTCTGTGAAGCTGTAGCATCATATTCTGGCACCTTCAATGCTAGAAACGTATCAATCCAATACAAGTATTTATACTATTCATTAGTAGGCCATAATTGTCTTTACCTTGACAGGTATTTTGATATCAGCTACATTCCCTCCACTGTGTTCTTTTTCAATGGACAACACATGAAAGTGGATTATGGGTGAGTGAGAAATATCATATATATAAAAAAAAATTTAAACAACATTTTTATTATACTAAATTATTCTGTTAAGTTGTTGCTTTTAACTACTCAACTACTCAAATCAGATTGCAACAAATGCACTGTGTGCATTATACTAAGATGCAAACTGATTAGGATACTGCACTTCTCAACATCACCATTTGAAATGTTTTCACTTATTTGCTTTACATTATTGACCATCTAACGTCTGCTTCTTTTTATGTTTCAGCTCTCCTGATCATACCAAGTTTGTAGGAAGCTTTAAGACCAAGCAGGACTTTATGGATCTTATAGAGGTGATATATAGGGGAGCCATGAGGGGAAAGATGATTGTCCAGTCCCCAATAGACCCGCATAATATCCCTAAATATGATCTGCTCTACCATGGAATTTAGCATGGACTTCACATTTATGAGTGGACTTCACATACTAATTAATTAACTAGTTAATTAATTGACAAATCCACATTTTTTGTTCAGATTAGTGACATTTATATAAACATTTATTATTTCCAGTGGAAATGTAAGCTTGAGAATTCAGATGTATACTAACTTTGTTTTGTGTTGTTTTGGCTTTTTACAATAAACCAGTTTGTTCTTTATGTTTTGGTCAATTCATAAATAATATTTAACCAAATTTTAACTTTATGTGCTTGCAAGGGATAAAGTCATTGCTTATTGATTACAAATATCTATGTAAAATTTTTATCCAAACAAAAAACTCAATACTGTGCACATGGGCTTCAGTCATGATGGCTCTGGGGGGCTCTTCCCTGATTGGCCATTGGAATCTACCTAACCTGTCAATCACACTGCCTGCAACACAGCTTCAAAAATAAAGTTACATAAATATTCTTCCTGGAGTAATAATAGTTCAATAAATGCAGTGCAATTTTTCTGTCTGGCTGGTCAACGCTTATTACATTATAACTACAGTCTTTCATATTTTTACAGAATGTTTATTTGTACATGTAAATGACAGCACTGTTCTACAATACAACAATGTTTATATTTACACCGTGAGGTCTCATCTCACACCCTTCCAGGGCTGTGAAACTTCCCTGTGAAACGTCCATGAGTGTACACATCAAAGGGACTGAGCACCCTCCTTATACCCAGCATGTTTCCTTGAGCAATCTGTTTGAAAGTCCAGGGATTCTGGTTGTTGCGTTCCATCTCTTCCTGCTCCCTGTGCATGGCTTCAAGGCCCTCTCTGCTCATTACCTAATGGAAGGAAAGGTGATAAGCTATACCCATTGACTTAAATATAACCCTCCTGTTGGCGTCCAGGTAAAACTGACCCAACGCACTACCTCTTTGTGGCAGACAGAAGGTGCCAATCCTAATTCTACATCTTACACAGACGTATGATGTGCACTGCTTACACAAGGTGTGTGTTTGAAACCCAAGGACAACAGGAGGGTTGAATGGCACAAAAAAGATATACATAATGAAATAATTAATAAATAAATGCACACAACAAGGACAATAAACAGAACAACACAATCAGACACAATCTGGTGGCATAATAAGATATAAAGGCAACCGGAGGGCTAAACATTGTAGGGGGAATAAAAGTCTAACATTTAAATATTGGTTAACAAACACAGTATACCTGACAAAACATGCTGTACTGTACGTGTAGTTGGAGGTGAAACAAAACCCTATGGTAAATATCTAAAAACCTGTCTCTGTTAATGTGTTTTTGCACATTTAATTTGCAAAAGACCACCTAAATGATGTACAACACTTCCAGAACAGCTTAATGTGGATAGATGGCACACTGCTCTTAGGCAAAAACACACTGCCATGTTAGGAAGGGAAGGAAATCACAACCCTACACCAACACAAAATCCCCACACCCTGACCATGAAGCATCAGAGTTGGGGATTGGTTTGATGCTTCATGGCATAGATGGTTTTATATTTGAAAAGGCAAACACACAATCAATAGTTCAGTAAATGTGCCAGTGTTAGCCAGCTGGCTAATTTTCAAATGCAGTTCCCTGTAGCAGCTTGCATCTATTGAGGTAACAATGAATTCCAAAATGCCTCAAAAATGCTTAACAGGTTATTGTATATAAAGGAGGTTCTACTAGATACTATATACACACAATGGTTCACATACTGTTTTTTTCAGCCTGGGCTGTGAATTTCAACAATGGTTAAATTAAATGCTATAGTATGCTGTTGTATTGTGTTGCGAGGCTTTTTACCTTGGCAGGGAAGGGTAACTTCTTTGCTACTTCGATTAAGACCGGCTCCACCTCTGCAAGCTCCACCTTTCCTCCCACTTCCACAATTAAACGACCATAGCGGACAGGAGTCACATAGTGATCAATTGCTCCTTTGCCACCACCCATTCTCTGACCGAGGCCTTTACGGGTGATAGGTTTATAAGGGCCATTGATGCGCCATAAAGCAAATGTGGTTCGGGAATCCATTTTGCGATTGATGGTCAAACGCATCATCTCCATATGACCCCAATGCAGGTAGCCTCCTCCCAGTGCCTGCAGAACAGATACCGGAAGCACAACAATTTAATTCTCCATATTTCAAGAGCGTACAAGACGTCGCTGAGTATATTAGAGTACTATATAATTTGTATTACACTAAAAGTGTCCCGCAATATTGTATGTGGAAACATCAAATGACGTGGAAACATCAAACAGAAGTAAATAAACTAGAATTGGAATAAGGATCCATGAAGTTTATGCTGATCATCCCAATCCTTTTCTTGTCGTGCTTGCAGCAGTTGTTTTAGATTTAGCTTTCTTGTAAAGCTAATCCACTGCTTGAAATAATATATTGATCCCTGATGGTAAATGCAGTTAAACATCTACTTACCACAATAGCATACTGTCCTCTAGTAAATGTATTTGCTGCTTTGGCTGGGCCCTGAATGTCCCGCAGTCTCTTCATCTCTTTCTTGGCTTTCTTAAAGTTGGGCATCTTGTTAAGGAATTTGAGCTTGGGTTTATCTGGCAGCACCACATCTTCAAAAATTCAAAACAGAGGTTGTTTGGATCACCCAATTACATAATTAACATCTAAAAGCCTGCCACATGACTTACAATAATGTGAAAGTAAAAAGTTTTAATTACTACTGTAGTCTGGAGGTATGTCATACGTCTTCATTCCAGCTGCTAGGAAATAAAAGTGGTTCTGTAATGTACCTGTTAAACAAAGACACATTTATAGTATTAATGTGATTGATCTAGTTACACAGCACACATTAGCACAATACAATATCACAGGGACAAATGCAATACTCCACTCGTCAAAATAGATATATTAGAATATATTTCTATTCTAACGTGATTCATTTTGACATTGAGAAGTACTACGGTCAAGAGTTCTAGGCAACGTACTGTACAACTGTACCTTGTAGTTGCCCATTGCTTTTTAACATGCCGGTCAATCCGCCAATAGTGTACTTGATCATGATCAACCCTTTCAAATTCCACCTATTTTAAGTAAATCAGTACAGTTTTAGGTTTTTATCAAAACATTTAATATTAATTTCTACACAAGGTCGCTTCTTATGAATGCATGGTGACACGGTGATCAACATCCTGTGTGCTGATCAATTCTGTCCGTATTAACACAAAGACATGCGCATTACACATTTTTCAAATTTGCTTTCTACAAACTGACGTCCAACTTTTGATTATCAGCTGTGTTAGTACTGCGATTATTACGTCTTCTTTTTTTTAAAGACGTTGACTAAAAATAAAACAACCACGGTGATTCGTGTTAGTGTAGTTAAAAGAAGCACTGTTAAGCAACTGTGGACCTTTTGGGCCACATAGTTTTCTTTCAGATATGAAAGGCAAGAAGAAATATTGTGGAAATACCCATAATAAGCTGATAGCGAAGGTGAGTCAGACAAATAGGAGAATTTTACGTGGATGTTGATGCGGGGGAAATATAATTTGTTGAAATGTAGCTATTTATGCACCTTTTCTTTTGTAAAGAATGTGGCCTCATCTGTTTTCATTTCATACTGCAGAGCGGGAAAACACTGGCAGTGTCAATGGGGCGTGGCTGGAACTAAAAGCGATAACAAACAATAAACTCATTTATATTATGCAATTAAGAGATAAGTTGGGAGACAAAATATGAGACGAGGCTTGAGATGAGACTGATTCCTTGAATAGAATAATTGTGTACATGCACATTTATTGTAGTACTCCAAAGCCACTGCTGTTTAAAGATAAAGGTATGCTATACAGTACCAAAGGCTCTATAACTCCAGACCGAACGAAGCTGTAAGGTTTCTTTAATGAAGCTTGATTGGGCCTGCATTTTACAATTACAAGCAGATGTTTTTCTCGAAAATATAGTAGCTGAAACAACAATACACCAGTCACCAGATGGGAAATGATTCTGTTAAAGTCGTCAGAGCTGAATATGATCCCAAAAAAAATCAAGAAAGCAAATTATTCAAGCAACCTTCTCTATTCTGTACCCCTCATCTTCATTAGAAATCAAAGCCAAGAGTCAATGGTGAAAATTCCAACAGTCAATGCAAACCTCCAAAGAAGAGAAAATGTGAGTGAATGACAGTCCATTTCTTAACTACATGTGATGATGATCTAAATGTAATTTCTTAAATATAATGCATACCATGTAAATATGTCTTGTCATGGTTGATTTGCAACTGCACTGAAAATTGTAATTTGATGGGCTTAAATGTCTTTCAAAAGAGCTGTAGTAACAGAAATCAATAGCGGCAAAAAGCATACCTTTACCATACCATTTACGATTGAGCAGCCACTTTTGTTTCAAGTTATGTTATTTAGCAGACATGTATCCAAAGCAACTTACAGTGATTAAAATTACAACCCCAATTCCAATGAAGTTGGAATGTTGTGTAAAACATAAAAACAGTATACAATGATTTGCATATACTTCTCGACCTATATTCCTATAATTGAATACACTACAAAGACAAGATATTTAATGTTCAAACTGATAAACTTTATTGTTTTTTGCTAATATTTACTCACTTTAAATTTAAATCCCAAAAATCTGGGACAGGGGCAACAAAAGACTGGGAAAGTTGAGGAATGCTCAAAAAACACCTGTTAGCAAGCATTCCACAGGTGAACAGGGTGATTGGAAACAGGTGAGTGTCATGATTGGGTATAAAAGGAGCATCCCTGAAAGGCTCATTCACAAGAAAGGTGGGGTGAGGTTCATCATTTGTGAGCAACTGCGTGAGCAAATAGCTCAACAGTTTAACCCCCCTGCTGTCCTAAAGAGTTCAGCAGACTACCAGCAGAGGGAGCCAACCGCGGAATGTCATATGTCCATGTTGTTGTTGGCACCCGAGTTCACCAGGTCATTTTGACCCATGGGACACCGGTAGGGTTAAGAACAACGTGTCTCAATGTACAGCGGCAAGGAATTGAGGGATTTCATCATCTACGGTCAATAATATCATCAAAAGATTCAGAGTATCTGGAGAAATCTCTGCACGTAAGCGGCAAGGACGAAAACCAACATTGAATGCCTGTGACCTTTGATCCCTCAGGCGGCACTGCATTAAAAACCGACATCAATGTATAAAGGCTATTACCACATGGGCTCAAGTGCAAGTAAAAAATCTACCATGCAAAGCGAAAGCCATATATCAACAACACCCAGTAACGCCGCCAGCTTCTCTGGGACCGAGCTCACCTGAGATGGACTGTCGCAAAGTGGAAAATTCCACATTTCAAATTGTTTTTGGAAATATGCACGTTGTATCTTCCAGGCCAAAGAGGAAATGGACCATCCGGATTGTTATCAGCGCAAAGTTCAAAAGCCAGCATCTGTGATGGTATGGGGGTGTGTTAGT
>JAODUG010005408.1:0-10010 GCA_027564795.1 Aphredoderus sayanus
ATCTCGCTCCCATTCCTAAAGTGTGAGACAGATTTATCCATTAATCAAGACCAAAACTTCTGGAGGCAGATATGTTTCAATACATTTAGAATGAATAATCCCAACCTACAACTCCTACAGTATAAAACTCTCCATAGAACACACTATACAGGACAAAGGATTAGAATGGGTCTTAGGCAGTCAAACATCTGCATTAACTGCTCTGGTAATACACCGGATAGTTACATGCATGCTGTGTGGAAATGTACACTTGTCCAAAAGTTCTGGCAGAAGATATATGAAGACCTATCGACTTAGCTAAACTACTCCGTCCCAGTTTCCCCACCACTCTGCGTGCTGGGGGACCTAAGTGACATTAGTATAGAGGTTGACACAGAAAACCATCCTCATGAACTGGAAGGCCAAAAAGAATTTAAGTATCACCCAATACTAAGCTCGGGCTCAGGGCTGCGCTTTGCTGCCTAAGGGATGGTGGTTTGGGGCCTTGGAACTTTTGGTCTGGAGTGGGTTTGCGCGCTGGGGGGCTGGTCCCTTCTGGACCCGCCCTTGGGTGGGGCAGGGCTGTTGGTGGCCCTGGGATCCTGGTGGGGCTTGGGTGGGGAAGGGGGGGCTTTTGCCGCAAGCCCTGGGCTGGAGGGATCTGACGTCCTCCAGCCTAGGGGGGCGGGTGACGGGGCTGAATGCTGGGGACAGTCAGCAACCTGCCACCAGTGGGGAGGACCACTCTAGCCTCCCTATGACCTCTCTCACCTTCCCCCCTCAGTAATGTCTCACTACATACACCATTAGGACTCTGGGGGGCAGGCTTGTTGTGGGGAGTTTGGTGGGTGGAAGCGTCGCTCCCCTGGTATGCGTGACCACTTACCATCACTAGTTTAGCAGGATGCAGACCCAGAAATTCTAGGCTTAACACTGAACGTCGCTGACAGTTATAGGCAATCATATACTCATAGGGGCTTTAACATATAAACTATGAGAAGCTTCTGCGTAGAAAGCATGCACTTTTGTACCAAAGACAGCAATTATTTCCCCCTTGCAAGCTCCTTTCTTCAAGGCTAAAGCCTCATTGCCACCAGGAGTGGATCAGTTCCGTCGCATCAGCAGCAAGATTTTACATCCACTGGCAGCGTGTCCAAAGTGGAGTGTCTTGTTGTGGTGATGGATGGAAGGATGGATGGATGGACACTACATTGGAATGATTCTAGAACAATTCAAAGTAGGATTACCCCGACTGGGTTTACTCTGCCCCGGAGCTGGATTAGCCCCGTGTTTGAAGGGTTTCCTCCTGAAAAATGACTAGGGGCTAATTTCATCACATTTTGGTTAGTTGGAACAACTTGCCATGTTCCAACTGACATTTAATAGTAGAAATCCAGTGTGAATCATATAGCTCTGGGTTTAGGTTAACTCTGAGTTAATAATGTGAGTGTGAAAAGGAGCTAATTTAGCCCTGGTTTGAATATGCAGTGTGAAAAGCCTAATTGTAGGCCTTAAGTGCCATGTCCTTATCTAAAATAGATTTACTAAGTGCTTAATATCAGAAATATGGCGCCATATTTCGGATATAAGGATATCAGTGTTCATGGAATGGGCCCAATTCTGTATAAAATCAAGCTCTTTACACCCCTGTAACACAAACTTGCTGTTTATGTTTAACACAACTGTCCACAAATGTATTTGTCTATGTAGGGGAAGTAGTAGAGAATAATACGAGCTACTCTGCCCTCAGGTGTCGAAGGGGAAAGCATTAGCCTACAAAAGCAGAACAAATGTTTTGTAACATTGGTTTCAACCTCAAGAGTAATTCCTCCGGACAAATTATGTTTATTTATATAGTAACTGCACCCTAAAATGCCTTTATTGAGCTGTAAACTAAGAAATAGGACTGAATTATAATGAGACACATCAATACTGGTGTTAATATTGATAAAATGGGTGGAGTCAGTCTTAGTGCTGGGGTGGTTACACTTTAAGGTTATACAGAAATAAATAAGTTATGCGTGCTGAATACATCCAGAAGGTGATTCACTGTGGTATACAGTATAGAAGAAAAACCCATTACCCATATTTTCCTGCAAAACTAATGCTGTCCAGTTTTTTAAAATACTTTTTAATTTGTTTACCTTTTTAATAAAAAGCCATTTTAGTTTTAGTTACTCATGCTGTAGTAATCTCTTATAATATTTACCAAGTTTTTAATCCATTTCATTTTCAGTGGACATGCCCTTTAAAAAAAAGAAAAAAGATATCAAGGCAACAGGTGAAATATACATACCTGTATTAGGAATAGGTTATTGAGACCCAGTCTAAAGAGGTAGTTTCTGGATGGAGAGAGAGAGAGAGAGAGAGTGGGACATATACATTTTCAAATACCATGATGGGCCTTTGTAATAAAAATAAAAAAAATATGTTTTTGCAATGCAACAAGAGCAAATAACAGATAAAGTGGTGCAGTGGATCACAAAACTCACGGTTCGGATCGTATCACGCTTTTGAGCCATGGATCAGATCATATTAATTTCACCAAAACATTCTGTCATCATTTGTTTTTTAGTTCAGAATCTCCTGCCTGTGGGTAATTTGGGGGTTTTCTGTGTGTAGTTATGCTCATCATACCTATGTAGCTACAGTACATGCAAGGTAGGTTGTGTTGAGTAAAGCTTCTGATCGATAAATGTTAGTTGGTTGTATTTCATTAGTGATTAGTGATCTATATTTCAATCCATATTGTGCAAATCCTGTCAAAATTTGAGGTTGCTAATTAGTTATTAATAGATTTTGTCTTGGAGAAAATGGGCTAAAGTTATAATGTTGTGTTCACCATCAATCAAGTCTCTCTCTTTCTCTGAGGGCTGCTCTGGCTGTGGAGGGTCAACCATAGGTGTGGTGGCTTCTAGATCGTAACAAATGGGATTAACTGCAGGGATTTTAATAGGATGTTTGTTGTTATATTTATCTATGTTATTGTTGACAATGTTAATTGTGACTAATATTGAATTAATTAGGAATGATTAATTCCTAATTATATACTGTATCCTATATATCCTATATATATATCCTTCGTGATGCCCTTAAATTATAGTGTTGAACCACCAGGCGGCGCCATCTGATTGTGCATGATTGTATGGTTCTTTTTATCGTCTTTGCTGTGTGTATTTATTTCTTTATTCATTATTTCTTTATGAATTTGTTTTGTTTTATGTGCCTTTTAATTCTCCTGTTGTCCTCGGGTTTCACACACACCTTGTTGTGCCAGCAGTGCACATTATATGTCTCTGTAAACTGTAGAATTAGGTTTAGCAACTTCTATCTGCCACAAAGAGCTAGTGATTTGGGTCATTTTGACACTGAGGACATCCCGGACGAGCCCCCAAATATGTTACGCCCCAGCCTAAGGGAAACCCAGGCGCAACATATTGATGAATGGAATGATGGATAATTATAGGCACTCCTGTGTAATTTATCTTGGTCTCCTAGGTTTAGTATTGATGATGTTACATTGACAAAAGGGGTTTGGTTGTGGGACATGCTGTTTGTATGTGCTGCTGTTGATGAAGGCCTTGCTTCTAATAATACTGCCTTTTTACTGTATGTGTGTCCTACTCCACCTAATCAATACTGCAACAGCCAGCTCTGAATTGGGGCTTTATCCACCAACCCTACAATTACCACAAATAACATTTGAGTTAAATTATGAATGGTCACCAGCAATAGATAAAGGGGAGGAAAAAAGACACAAAGTAGCTTGTAGACCTGCAGCACGTGTTTGTGTTTGACAACAGTTCAGTCCCAATCCAGGTCTATGTGGGCTCAGCCAAATAAATTAAAATGAACAAATAAATCTTAATCTGTGCTCGCTTATCAGGCCTACTGTTAACTAATAAATTTCCACTTGTATAACTGTTGCATTAAAGCAATATCACACTCGAGGTCGTGATGTTGCGGCTGACTGCCAAAGACAACCACAGCCGATTAATTGTCCACATTAGTACCGTCTGGGCGGGTCAAATCCACCGGCAAGCCGCACACACATTTTAAGAGCGGCAGAGAAAATGAACACGCTGGCACTTTAGCTCCAAGTCCCGAGGTCAGCACTCTTGTTCTGTATTTCTATTCTCCAACACGACATTGAACATTCACGCTTCAAAAAGTGTCTATATTTTAATTGCAACTGGAGATTTAGGAAATCATTACTTAAAACTGTAAACTAAAAACTGTATTTCACACTATGATGGTTCAACTTTGCACTAAATCCGTGGTTCACATGCGTGCCGAACCGTGAGGGGTTACCTGTGTGGATCACAGATAAACTACGATCCGTTACACCTGTCACCACTACTTCAACAAATAATACTTCACAAACGCAAACACTGTTTTGCTCCATTCAAAATAACAATCATTGCTATCAAATTATAAACATTGTGGCTTTGAACTAAAGGTCAAAAGGTTGAAATGTTTATCTTAATTGTTTTTCTTACCTGGCGCCCACAATTAACTCATTCCTTGAGAGATCAAGGGTAAGCTGGGAGTAGTCTCTGACTCCAGGGTGGGAGAAAATCGAGATCCATGGACTTAGACCTGAGAGAGAGAGATGAATATACTGTAACGATGGCATAAAACATTTCTTATAATAGGCTTTCAATTCACAAAGGTTGCTAAACATAGTATAAAAAAATCCTGCTTCAATACTGTATTTTCTGATGTGTCTGTATTTGATTATCTGGCTAGAAAGACTTCAGGCTTAAGTGTGCAGTAAATCCTATTCAGCCATAGGAGGTTCCTGCAGAGAGGGACAACACTGTTCAAGTCACCTCAGGCTCACTGATCCTAATACAAGGGGACAGCCAGTCCAACACAGCTCTTTTTCAGAAGATGAGGTTTCAAATCACAACGCTGTTTGATGCTCACTTGCACAAATCAAAAACAATTTCAAAGCAGCAGGGTAGGATGAACTCCTGCCGTGTTATTCAGTGTCAAATGAAACTGCAGAGAAAGAGCATTTTCTCAGGAAAGGTCGCATTGGTCTTGTACTCACACATGAATTTGTGTGTTTTGGCCACATGGAATCATGTACAGTGAAAAGGATTTACCATAATCTCCATGTAGCATTTGTAACTGTCAATAAGAACATCCATGAAAGCTGCCACCAGATAGCACCATCTGATTATGTTTGAATGTATGGTTCTCTTTATTGTCAGTGGTGTCTGTATATTTTTATTTATTTATTATTTCTTTCTTTATGTATTTGTGTTGTTTTTTTGTGCCTTTTAACCCTTCTGTGGTCGTCGGGTTTCAAACTCACACCTTGCTGTGCCAGCAGTGCACATCGTATGTGTGTGTAGTTTCAAGTTTAAGTTTATTGTCCTCTAGGGGAATTTATTCTTGCAGCCAGTTGTACATAAACACATAAACAAGGATTTACACAACATTGCAAGACATTTCAAGCTGTAGAATTAGGTTTAGAGCCTTCTATCTGCCACAAAGAGCTAGTGATTTGGGTCATTTTGACCCTGAGGACATAACAAGGGTTATATTTTTTTTTTCAGATTCAGGGATAATATTTTCATTTCCATGCCGTCTTTATGACTACCAGTATGTTCACTTTTTAGTTTTTCTTTATAACATTCTGAAATAACTATTGCAAAAGCTCACAATTCCTGTTGAGTTATTTTATTAAAACAAGTCGGGCATACACTCCTGTGAAAAGTATTTTATTTTTCATTGCATGCATTTTCATTAGACTCGTGACAACTACCCCATATCTTGATTGTGCTGACACGCTTACAGGGGTGGGTCTATGTATCAGACATTCAGCACAAGTTGCTCATGTAAGATTGTGCTAATGAATGCAAGAGGCTGAGGGTGCATCTGACTTCATGTAAAGGTGTCAGACATTACAAACCGTAGAGACCCCACACAACACATTGGTGCTAAACCAAAGAGCTTGTTTGTCCTCTAGGAGAGACTTCCTTGGCAGTAAGTAGTCTTTCAATGGCTGACATTTATCCCCTGCTTACAAGTGGCTTAAATAATGTGCACAGCCAGCTCCTTCCACTCATAACTGTCTCGCCAGAAGGTAAGATGGCAGAATGAAAATGAATGCCTTACTCCTGACAGGCCTCTGGGACCCAGGCTGGACCTGATGAAAGATTATTGCATTCTTTCTCCATTCTGCAATAGCCGGGCAGACAAACAAATGGTGTCAGAGAGGACAATGTGTAAAAACTACAAAATAAAATCTACAAGATCTCAAGAATCATGAAACCATCATAACGATGTTTGTTATTGGCCATGCTTGCTCATACAAAAGTTGCATATGACTAATTTAAGAGATGTTTGTCTTAATTACAGCTTGTCTATGGTTTTGTTTGTTTGTTTTTGGCTTGGCTTTTAGCTTCTGTGTTGTTTTCATAGTGGTATTTCACCTACAAAATACACCAACTGAAAATGTATTCCTGACATACAAATAAAAGAACGGTTTATTCTGTAAAGTTTTAAACAAACTTGCTATTTATTTCATTACATAATTATATCTAGCTGTGAATAAATAAAAACAATTGTGTGTAGTCATCTATACCATAGTCTGCTTTTGCAGTTTCGCTGAAAGGAGCTTTATGTAGGACTTTAGAGCTATTGTAATGTCATAAACATCCATCAGCTATCACTGAGAGAAATGCTCTCTGAGAATATCTACGGATGATAGCCCCCATCTTAAGTTGATTTAGATTTGTCACCTCTCCTGAAAACATAATCAGGGTCTCTTTTCCTTGATTGGTCCATCAAAGCCTACCTTGCCTGTCAATCACATGAATGCACGCACACAATTACAACAGGTTTGTCAATGGGTTTTGCAGTGGCAGACCAAGGGGCAGATTGGAGATTGGCTGTCATCTAAATTAGTGCACAAATTACGCAAACTACCCTATAAAACCACTGAATAATGACATTAATTTTATTTCCTTTTCTATTTTATTCAGCAAAGACAAGTATATTCACCAGACTGTATGCATAAAACATAAAACAAACAAACTCTCAATTGTGTAGTACATTCAAATACATTTTTAATATATCAATAACATGTCTTTACAATGTTTACCTTCCATTTTATCAAGTCCATTAACAATAACAACAAAAAATGTAGATTATAAATATTCACCAACAAAGGTTGGTTATGGAATGTTTTTCAGTAAACTCTTCCTTCTATGCCATGAGGCTCTCTCCCTCAGAAGCTCTGCCCCTGGAAACACATGGCCAAGGCTAGGATAGTGTGTGGTGCGTTCTGCACGATTTTGTGTTCACATTTATATAGCCAGAGCTGTGTAGGAACACAGGAAAAAAATTTTAATGCCCAAAAAAAACACCCACAGAACGGGTAGATATCAGACTGAGTATATTCACTGAATTGGACTAAATGTGTGTGAACTTACAATTGCCCATTTTTAAAATGGATATATGATCTTTGAAATGCTTAGGTGAAAATAACATACTGTAGATGAAATACGACACCACACTACTCAACCCGACAGACAATCAGTTTTGACATGACACCTGTCAGTGTCAGTCTTGTTAACAAGCAATGCTGAGGTTAAATTAACACAACATTCAAGTCAAGTCTAATCAGTTCACGGTTATTGAAAAATAGCTTACATTAATGTAATAACATTATTGTTTTGTACATGTCATGCTCGATACAGTTTTGGTGACTATCGTGGACAACCTGACTCGACTTGTGTTTATGTTGCCTACATTACCATTTATCAAGCTAGGTTTCTGGTAAATTTGGTAAATCTGCAAATGTCGAACGATAAAAACTTTTATTTAAGGTTTCACTATCATTTTCAGGAACATTCCCAGCTGTCATTTTCAGTGACATTCCCAAAAATAAATGTGGTAACTGTATGATTGTCACGTCTATAATGTTCTATGCATACATGCATAGCATCTTATAATGGAAATATAAGGTAATGTAATAATTGTTATACTCACTTATAAAACAGGATTAGACTCTATAGCAATGTTTATAATGCATTATGAGCTGTTGATTTAATGTATTATTATTAATGGTTATACCAGATGATATACAAGCCAAGAATCAGGCCATGTTGCATAGTACTTTGTAACCACGACCCTGCCTAGTCATACTGTAAATGCACACAGGTCACTGTGCTGATGCATTGTAATATCTTATGATTAGTGATTACACAAGGTTGAATAATACATTTTAGACATTCACAGCATGTAATTGGTAGCTTACAGAAAAGTCTGCCAACATCATTATAGCATATACTGCATATACACTAGTCTATACCGTTTTATGCCTTGCATAACTACTATAACGGACTTCTATAAGAACTTCTAAGATGTATTTGGTTCCTCTACGTCAAGTGAGACATTTTGCAGAAGAAAAGCACATTTTATTAATATAGTTGTGCAGAATATACAACCACCCCATCTGTAAATGGTCTCCAGATTAGTTATAAAGTGTATAGTTTAATGTATTTAAAAAGATACTTCATATGGACTACAGTATACAGTAGACTGTATTTTCACAATATATAGCAATACACATGACTTATATAAACTAAATGTTGTATTTAACAAATGGCAGCCGATTGACACGATCCTAAATGTCTTCAAATGAGTTGTCATGCATCCTAAATTCTATGCATCTGCAATTTAGATATTTAAAGAATATACAGCAATATACATATGCACAATACTTTTTTTTAAAGAAAAATATAGCCATGGCATATCTGTTGAGGTTATAAAAAGTTAACATAAAATATAGCTGCAAGCAGCACCCGCCGGTGGCACAAGAACCGCCGGCCACCCTCAGGGCACCCCAGCCAGTTCACCCGACAAGTTTTGCATGAATCCATCAAAGTGGCACAGATACTGCCAATTTCTGTTGAGTGTTCATCACCCATTTTAAAAGCTGGTTGCAACAGTTTAGCAAATCTAAAATATGCAACAGTTTAGCAAATCTAAAATCTTGATCCAAAGAACATGCGTACCAATTTTCATTAAGATCAGATAATATTTGAGAGAGAAATTAGAAACATTTGTTTAATTTAAAGTTCATAATTGCAGAAAATCTACCTAGACACATAGTGACGTCAAATTGGTTTCAGGAGCTCCTGAAGAATCTAAAGATATGAAATGTTCGAAAATCAATTAAAGATTTCAAAAGTTGAGTGGAAAAGTGATTTGTGAGAAGATTTGACATTATAGGGGCGCTGTTCGGAAATGACAGATGGCACTGCAATGAAACTTAAAGGAAAGGGTTGATACACTAACAAAAGGTAGCATGTCAAGATTCTTGTCAATCGGATGACGAGTGTCTAAGATACAGCGTCACATCATGATTGTTAGTTTTTCATGCAATCGTAGGTGGGGTTACTGGAAAGCCACACCCACTAAACGTCTTGTGGGTCACAAGAGTGCTATGAAGTTTCAAGAAATTCCGATGTACCATTCCTGAGATATTCCATTTTCCAATTTTTAAACTCTTGGTGGTTCTGTTCAAAGGTGGTGGAAGATTTTCATACAATACTAGTCAGGTAGGCTCAGAGCAGTGTACAGAAGGTTGGGATCAATTTTCATGTTCATTGGTTCAAGTACTGCGAAGATATGAATCAACTTCCTGTTTGATGGTCCATTGCTATGGAATCGTTTCGAAAATCAAAAATCCAAGAAAGTAACTTTGTAAGGAATCCTCCAGAGCATGCCTGTCAAATTGTATTAAGATCCGAAAAATTTTGAGGGAGAAACATTTTGAATTGCATCCAACCTGATGCATTCGGGAGGGTTTGATCTTTAGAGGTGACCCCAACAAATTAACTGATAGAGATGGGGAGACCCTAGGCTACAAGTGTGCCAAAATTCAATACTTTTTACCACATGGTTCTAGGGGTTCCCATTGACTTCAGTGACAGAATAATAATAATAATAATAATAATAATAATAATAATAATAATAATAAGAAGAAGAAGAAGAAGAAGAAGAAGAAG
>JAODUG010005410.1:0-10010 GCA_027564795.1 Aphredoderus sayanus
TATAGTTACATTTCCACTTCTAACGATAGGCTTGCATGTATATCAAAACAGCCAGCAGTGTAGATTCATTTCATTTACTCTGATAAAGCTTTTTTATAAAGTTTTGACGGCAACCCAGATAGCACATTTGTCTGGCCCACCTTTGGCCCGCACACTAGCTTCAAGTCTGGCCAACTGCCGGCTGGGTCCACAGCCCAAAACTGGCCCAATCACTGATAACCGATACAAATGATTTGCTCTGGCCAACATCCGGCCCACACACTGTAAAACGACTATTATTGTTACTATTGGCCGAGATCTGGCCCACATACTGTAAAACGATTATTATTTGTATATGTCCCACACCCCGTGTAAAGAGCGGACGCTCCTACAAGACACGCTAAAATCCAAGGGGCCTTAGCATGAGTTGCCAGAGCCTCCCTTTGATCCTCCTTTAGAGAGTGAGGTTTAACTTACTGCGGCTCTGTAAAAACTGGTATGGAAACGTCAGTAATGAAAAGTTGCTTTTCATCACTTTACATTTGCCCTGAGTGAGTCGAGTGACGTGTTTTCCATACGTTAGCATAGAAAGCAATGATAGGCTGCATGTAGCAAAATGCTTACTTTACCTACTTAACAATCTCGTAATTGACAAACCAGTGACATATGTCCCCTTGACTAAACATGTAAGTTTTGTAATGATCCTGGGTCCCTCGCATTAAACAATATCATCCTAAACTCATACATTTTAGTATTGAATAGATTTTTCTCCTCTTCTCCATACGGGAGACCCACGTACACACCCAAATCTGGGGGGACTTTATGACTCTTTAGATAGGAATGTGCCAGGCACCTAAACTAACTTTGAGACTCCCTTCCACAGGACAGGAGACACTACGGTTTCCTTCACCTAAATAAAATACATTTACTTTGTATTTACAATAATCAAAGTGTATGCTATGTTTTATATTGCTATTTAACTATGTGTGTATACCTATGGTTGATGAGAATAACCTAAAACATAAGGGTTTTTGTATCCTTTTCTCACTTCCTAGAAACCATGTTAGTGGAATGTGCAAATTATTTTACGACCCTTTTCCTCCACAGCAAGAGAGTAATTTCTTTGTCTCAGACTCACTATAAAACTAAAGCAATTTACTGCTTTTACAAGTGAATATAACTGTATTCTAAAGTCACAAACACTTTGGAATAGTAATTTTATCTAGATCTATATTATAGAGCATGAGTATGTATGCATACGCCTATAAAATATTTAATTACCTATCTAAATTAGGGTATCGGGCCAGGAATGTTCATATGCCATGCGTAATATCAAATTGATGCATTTTTAACTGTGAACATTCTGATAACTGTGTCTGTAGCATTAGAATATTGTAAAGATGGTTTATTCCAGAAAAATAGTATTTCAAGTAGTCAAAGATGCAGGTCAGAGAAACACACACCCTAAAAGACATTCTCAGCCCCTCCCAGGGCCGGATCTCACCCAGGTTATAAAAGGTTAGGGGTGTGAAAACTCTACTCTCTCTCTGCCAAATAGCCTCTTCAGCCACACTCTCCCCTCCGCTCTCTCTCTCAACCCTGGTCGCTGCAACCATCCAGGTTTGACAATGTAACGACTTCGTGTTGTTACCCCAAGCCTTGAGCCTCGTGACCTGAAAGGCCACGACAAATTGAACTTGATCATTTTTACCTTAAGATTTCATATTGTTTTTACCAGTAATAGCTTTGATAGTTATAACTCTTTAAGTTTGCTGTTTTATGGTTTTAGTTACAATTCGTGACAGTACCATGTTAGACTCTTACCAGCTGATGTCAGACCAAAAGACTTTGTGATCCACAAAAGCTGATTCGGCTGTGGTCCACGTTGAACTCAATATTGGAGACAAAAAGAGACCACGTCTCAAACTTGCATCAAAGAACCACCAGGGGGAATATCTAAAGCCCACCAACACAGAAAGCCTGGGGGTTTGCCTTACCTCCAGCCAACGGCTTTCTCCAAACCCACAGGCGTGGGAGCAGCCAGCTCCGCCTTTCAAACCAACACGAGGGAGTACCCAGACTATCTCATAGGAAAACTGGGATCCCTGCCTGCACCATCAGATGGCAGACCCACGTCATCCACAGGTGTGAGCCAGACAACGTCTCTACCCAACCACGCCTCCTCGTCCAAAGGAGGAAAGCGGGTTGGGCCAAGCCTCAACTCAACAGATGACTGACTACACCAGTGCCACGGAGCCAATGAACGCCCTCGACACCACACCATCGACCGGACACCATGTCATAAAGGGAAGTGCCTTGTAATATGCAAAAGCCGGTGACTATCCTCTCCTCCATTTTACCTATTCCTACCTCTGCCCCATTAGGGACACCAGCCACGCGGCTGAAGCTAACATAGGCCAGAGTGAAGCTAACCTAGACTAGGAGCTAGCATAACATAGGCTAGGCTAGAAGGATCTAACTAAGATAAGCTAAGCTAAGGCTAGGCTTCAGTAGGTTAGTTGTGTAGCAGTAGTCAGAAAAACCACTTACACTGTTCAAACGCTATCTATTCATGAAGGTTGATGAAGGATTGAATTCCTTTATTGTGCATTTCTATGTTTACCAGAGGATCTCATGTGAATGTGTTGTACAGTTTCTATGTGTTTTACTTAGGGTATAATCATTATTATGCAACATTTAACCACCAGTATAACCATTTATTATGCATGCCACACGTTTAATCACTTTTGATTGCTTAAATAAATCTATGATTTTATAATAAGCAGTGTTTACTATTGTTTATGTGTAACAGAAAATAATTCATAAATTCAGATTTAGGATTGATTTTGATAACGAGCATATTTTTAAATATGATTATTAATTTATTAATAATCATAAAGGTGACTAACGGCCTACAAGGGTTGAAATAAACTCAGATAAACGTAGTGGTGCCCCCTTTTATCCTTAATAATTATGAATGATGAATTATGAAAATATAAAAAAAGAAATCTAATTTAATAAAACCCCAAATTCGTATGTTCACTACAGTTTGCAACATATTAGTTAACCACACACTGTGGTAAGGGTGAATATTAAAAATACTTTATTTTACTGATAGGGAAAATCCTTTAGATCCATGGGCATGGGCACCTTTGGCATGGGTACCTCCTGAAAATTACATATGTCTGGCTAAGGCTATTATCCATGGTAGCCTGTGTTGTAGTGCAATAGTAATGGAGTATGGCTTCTATCTAATATAACTATATCATGTAAGTTATAATAGAAGTAATAAGGCATAGCAAATATATATTAGTAAAACCAGCAGATTTAGAATAATTCATGTTATTAGCATGTATGCCTATATGTATTTGCAGTGCATTTAAACTGCTGTGCCAGATTACTAAATTTACAATTACAGTGACTGCTACGATATGTATCACTATATTGTATAACACAGTACAGTGTGTACTGTACTGTCCTAATTACACCCCCTGTGTTGTCTCCCCGCCCAGGGCATGTACAGTTGTTGCAGGTTCGAAGATGAAACGGGGCCGCCCCAGTACCACACTGTGCCCACCATGTCCCCCCCACCCCAGCAGCACCTTGTCACGGCGACGGTAACGAACACCACTGCCATCGCCATGGTGCAGCATCAGCAGCTGCAGCAGCAGCAGCATCATCAGGCGCAGCAGCAGCAGCAGGGGCAGGTGTACGCCACCATGCTGCCCGGATCACCCCCCACGGCAGTGCACGCGGCCATAGCCCTGGGCCCGTCCAACAGCCCCCTGCTGGAAGGCCCCATGCCCTGCTCCACCTTCCTGCCTCGCCATGACCGCAGGTTGGCGGTGGTGGACCGCTGGACCCGGCACAAGCCAGAGAAGGTCCTGGCTGGCGCAGGGCCGCTGGGGATCGGGGGGATAGCTGGAGGAATCTCAGACCTGCAGGCTCAGCAGCAGTACCAGCAGAACCTAGGGCAGCACTGGACCTTGCCTGTGGTGGGTGCAGGGGCTGGGGGTGGAGGAGCAGGAGGAGCAGGGGACCTGGGCATGGATGAATACAAGCGATACTATGGTCCTATTGATCCTGAGGGGCTGGGAGCTAACACTGAGCAACCAGCAGGGGGCCCCCACCAGACGCCCAAGGCTAACCCCAGGGGTCTCAAGGTCTCAGGAATGCCACGGCTGCCTCCCAAGGGCCCCCAACCAGGCCCGGGACATCTTATTTCCAAGCCCCCTCCACCCGTGCCCCCCTCCCCACACAGTAGGCCCTCTTTCTGGAGGCGGGGCAGCTTAGGTCAGGCTAGGAGGAAAAGCTCCGGGGGGCCCCTGTATGAGAACATCCTCCCCCTGGGGAGGCGGGGAGGAGGGGGGAGGTATGGGGTGAGGGACGGCGGGGTCAGGAGAGGACGGAGACCCCCGCCTCTCCCGCTGCCTGTGACGCTCTCCTCGCCCACGCACACCCCGACCACGCCCTCCTCCCCCTGCCGCTTCTCCTCCTCCTGCTCCAGCTCCTCCAGCACCTCCTCCAGCTCCTCCTGCTCCTCCTCCTCTTCCTCCAGCTCCACCTCACTCTCCCGCTCCAACTCAGCCTCCTCCTATGCCAGCGGCAGCTCCTACGACTCCTCGCTGAGCTTCCGCTACCACGCGGGAGAGCGGGGTCCGGGCGGGGAGGGGGAGGGCTACGAATCTGACCTGCTGACGGAGGAGTCCAGCCTGCTGCTGGACGCCGCCCCGCGCAGGAAGCCCTGCTCACGCCGCATGTCCTCGCGCTCACTGCCCTGCAGCCCGCCGCCCCCGCCCATCCCACCCCGAAAGCCCCGCCCCCAGCAGAGGGACTACGCCAGGGAGCGGGCTGGCAGCCAGCTGGCACAGCTCCAGGAGTGGTGGGCCTCCTGGGCCGAAAGGGAGCGGGGGAGAGGAGGGCCAGCCGAAGGAGCAGCAGGAGGGATGGGGCGGGAGGAGAAGCGGCACCACAAGGAGCGGGAGCGGGAGAGGAAGAGGAGGAAGAAGGGGCGGAAGAAGAAGAAGAGGGAGGAGAGGGAGAGGGAGAGGGAACGCAAGCGCCGCAAGGGCAAGAAGAAGCGGAAGAAGGAGGGCAAGGTGAGGCGGAGGGAGCGAAAGCAAGAGGAAGGGGAGGGCGAGCAGAAGGAGGAGCTTAAGACCGCCGTCACTGAGGACTACCCCTCCTACCCGCCCGTCCGGAGGGACTCCTGCCGGAAGAAGAGCGAGAGCTCCATCCGGAGCTATGGTTGGAGCGTCCCAGGTGACGGGGACCGGAGGGAGGGGAAGGAGCGGGCTGAGGAGGAGAAGGAGAGGCAGCACCGCCGGAGGAACAGCAAGACCTACCACTGCAGCGCAGCCAAGCCATCCACCTCCGTCAAGTTCTGGGGCGGAGGGGGGAACCCTGCCTCCGACACCAACCCCTCTGCCTTCCTCCCGCTGCTCCCCCTCGCTTCCAAGCGCAGGAAGAGCAAGAGCTCAGACCACGAGGCCCTGGGGCTGGAGGGGGAGAAGAGGCCCTTGCTTGGGAGGACTGAGAGAGGAGGAGGAAGCGGGGAGGTGCACTCCAAGGATGGCCTGTCCTTCCATGAGTGGGACTCGGAGCTGGAGGAGGAGGAGGACGACTCGGAGGAGGAGCGGAGGAAAGGGGAGCGAGGGAAGAGACGTGGAGGAGGGGGGAGGACGCTGTCGGAGGAGGAGAGGGAGCGGGACAAGGTGGCTGGGGTATATTCAGACGACGACGGGTCTTCGGGGGAGTTTGGCAAGTTCGAGCGCTACTGGGAGGGTCACGAAGGCAGGGCGGTGGGGGGCATTGGGGGCGGAGGGTGGTTCTTCAGCACCTACCCCTCCAGAGACAAGGCTGGCAGCATTACCAGCAGGGACGACCTGTTCCTGGGTCGGGAGGAGGGCTGGGAGGCCGGAGATGCAAGGTGGGGCGGGGGGGATGGAGGAGGCGAGGGTGGAGACGGAGGGGGAAGAGGATGGGGCTCCCCAGCCCCTCTGACACCGCCCCCCCCCCGCCGGTACTGGTCCGTGGACAAGCTTCACATGCAGGACGAGAAGAAGAGCAAGCGGAGGGCAAAGGACAGGGGCCAAGGGCAGGCGCCCTGCTCCTCCTGCCTGTCACCCCGCCACGCCCACGCAGCCAAGTGGGCCCGGGCGGCGTCCCGGAGCCAGGAGGAGCTGAACCGCCACTGCCAGAGCTTCAGTGGACCGCCCAAGGTCAAGCGGCACTCTTCGTCATCGTCCAAAGCCGAGCGCATGAAGAACCCGTCCAAGCCCGGGGGCCAGTCCAACCTCAGCGCCCAGCGTTCTCAGAGGGCAGACCGCGACCGGAGCAGGCAGACCTCTCCCCCGCCGCCGCCGCCACCGCCCACCCTCATCCCCAACCTGCCCACCCCGCTGCCTGCCCTCCCCACTCCTCCGTCATCATCCCACCCCATTCACGCCCCTCATCCCACCTCCTCCTCATCTGTCTCCTCTCCCTCTGTGGTCTCCTCCACCCCGGGGGCCCCCAAGCCCTCCTCAGTGGCTTCGGCAAGTGCCAAACTGCAGTACCAGAGGTTACGCTCTGTGCCGCAGCCTCAGAGGTTTCCCCAGTCTCCCCACCTGCCGCTCAAAGCCAAGAGTCTCTGTTCGCGGAGGGGTTCCGCCCACTTCTCCAGCGTGGAGAGTGAAGTGTGATGTTGCTATAGGGCTGGAACGCCCCGCTCAACGCAGATCTCAATCTCAGTTAACCTGTTGAAAAGTTCCCGAGCTGGAAGGTCTTGAAGAAGTATACACACTGAGCCCTTTCATAATAACACAAACTTTTACAAACAAACAAATCTACCAGAAAGCCAAACAAACCCCATGGAACAAGTCGAAGGAAGATTTCAGCAACCCCCTATTTACGCTTGTTGTTGTTTTCATTCTTCAGTATCAGAAAGACCAAACAAAGGTGTGCTCGCTCTGGAATAATAAAAAAACTGGAATATCAAATGCAGTACATAAGAATCAGCCTACCAAGTTTTTTTTTTTTGTCCTTCTGACAGACTCTAGCAGAGAGTAAAGGGATTTGGGTGTTGAACCCGGGTAGTTGTACTATAGGCATTTAGAGAACACACTAACTGCTTACAGAGGACTCTTGCAGTACCCCTACTTTGCTATCCCCTTAAAACTGTTTACACCCCCCACAGAACTGTGAAGGCTGACTAAGGCACTGCTGTTTGTTGTTCAATATCTTGTGGGGGAAGGAGTGGGGGTGCTTATCACTTACTTGGCTTTCTATACATACCAGTACCCAGCTCTTTTTTGTCATTTTGCCCTCTTTCCCCGCCTCCTCCCTGATCCCTTTGACCCTCTTCTCTTCTCTTCTTTTTCCCATTTTTCCTGTTTCTCATCTCCTTTCGACCCCTCTGCTTGGCGTGATAATTCTGTGTCTGTGCTTTACCGTGTTTGTATTCTCAACAACAGGGTAAGTCAATTGTGACTGACACACCGCTGGCTTAATGAAAAGTGCCAAACTTAAGTGAAGCATAACATCTGTGTGTGTGTGTCTGAGGTTTAGCCGCCGTGTTTCCTTTTTAGCTCACATGCTTTCCACACACACCTACGCAGAACAGCGAGTGCCTGCAGGTTTTCCCTAAACACGCAATCGAGGACACACATGCACACGCACCCCTTAGTTCACCATCTTTCTTGAGCAATACATTGTCCACAGACAGTTCATGTGCCACATTTCTAGTTAGAAACTGTTTATTTACTTTGTTGTCGTTGTTGTTGTTGTTGTTGTTGTTATTGGTGATGTCCTGTATATCGACACAAATGTATTACGTCTAGTACAATGTAAGCACTGTGCTGTTCTACTTACAGTAAATTGGGGTGCACATGAAAACTACCTAACTACAACAGGAAATATTCTCCAGAATTGGGTTGACCTTTTGCGTTCAAATGAATTTGATTAGATTTACAGATTGTTTGAAATTGCCTCAAATGAGTGATCCAATTGATATGCACCAGAAAAGCGCAAACCTCATACAGCTTCCACGGGAAAGATTTTGAGCAAGGTCTGCTAAGGTATGCTAGATGGTGCTACCTAGTTTTTGTCTGACAAAATTACTGATTGGAGGACTGTATTTATAACATTATGCTATTCCTGTCCTGTATCTTCTTTATTTTATTTTTTTGCAGTTTGAGCTTAATATTATTATGGAACATTGGCCTTATAGTAGTTAGGAAAAGTTGGCGAATTGAAACAATTTCAATTGCGAAGTATCTGATGAGAATGTTAGCAAGGAGAAAAGATTTTTTGGAGAAAAAATAATTATATATATTCAAGAGTGTTGAGAATATATACCACCTCCAAATAATTTGTGACATTTTTGTTCCTAGTAAATGTGTGAATCAGGAGCTAAAGCATTTAAAACCATGACCAAAATACAGTCAAGCTAACCAGCATGTACAGTCTTATGGAAACTTAGCTACTGTAGCGCATAATCAGCCCATGTTTCCGCTTACAAGGTCAGCGTAAGGGCACTGTTTCACTGGAAAGGTTTGTTAACATGTAGTGGATTTTAGTGGAAAGTGTTACTGGTACCACACAGCCAATGTGTTATGCATAGGCCACACAGCCTGGTCCATCTATCCCATACTAGTCTGGTCAACTCGTGTTTGCCTGGAACTGCATCTGAGCCATTACTTACTTTAAAGAAATGTTTTGATAGAAAAAAAGAAAGTAAAGTTTTAACATTAAGTCATTGTGTAAAAGTTAGTCTTTGTTTAAAAAAATTTAAATTAAAAATTAAAAATAAACTAGATGTATCTCATAATATATATTTGTGGAGGTGGGTAGCATTAGTAAAAAGATAATTTAGCATCTATATATGTAGGGATAGTTTCTTCTCATTATACTTTCATTATACTTATATATCTATGTTAAAAGAAAACAAATCAACACAATATTAATATATCATGCCCAATGATCACTGGAAGCTATCTTAGTAAAGTTTTAGTTAAAATGAAGTTTTAAACAATAGATTTACATTTTCAAGTCAGAGTAACAGGTAGTCTCGCAAAGCTAGCCTGTCTGGGACACAGTGCTGCCTCACTACATAAAGAGCCGCCTACGTGACAGGATATGTATTTTGATTGACATGCACGATGACCAAGTACGCAACTCAGTGACCAAGTCAGACGTTAAACTTACACCGAGGAATTCATTGGGAAACGTAAAGACACGACCCTGTCTATTTGCAGGTCTTGTAAATCTGTTCAAGAGGCTACGGTTTCTGCTAAAAATAAATGGAAATACTGAAATTAGTAAATAAAGCACTGCACTACTCTCATACTGGATACAGACTTGTCCGTGTCAATGCTAACAGCCAAACCTGAACTTGAAACTTGACTTCACTTCCCGAAAGTGTTGTCAAGATTACACGACAGAGGTTGTCAGATGTTCAGCACAGGGTTGAGTATGTTCTGAATAGCATATCTAAATATATATGAGATTATATTTCAAGTGACTTTTAATATGTGTTATCTTAAGTTTGTTTACACAATTTACGGTATTACCTAGAGTAAGTCTTTTTTTGTCAGTTGATCTGTCTCTCCTTGTCTTAAGCATTGAACCTCTTACAGCCAGGGTACATTGAATCTTTTTACTGGCTACACCTGTTGCACAGGTAGATTGTTTAAAAATCAACAGACAGTGTACGACAGTTCAATGTACACACCTCGTGTAAAAATTATGAATAGAAGACTATTTTTATGGATTTCCGCAGCGTATAGCCTACGCTCTACTTACACGCTGCTGTCACGCCAAGTGTAGCCAGTTCCATTGATTATTATGGAAGCGTAGTGCTGCAGTATACGCAAGGCATTCTATGTAGCCTGGCCTTTAGCCCCCAAGCGAAACCAGAGACCAGTATGTAACTGTGTTTTTGCTAACTTAACCCTCGTAATCTACTCAGAAATCTAGTTTTTGGCCACACGGCGGCGCCATTTGATTGTGTATGATTTGTGTGTTTTTCAATTGGCATTGCTGAGTGTATT
>JAODUG010005411.1:0-10009 GCA_027564795.1 Aphredoderus sayanus
CTACTCCGGGTAGGGAATGAGTCCTTACCCCAAGTGAAGGAGTTTAAGTATCTCGGGGTTTTGTTCGCGAGTGAGGGGACATTGGAGCGGGAGATTGGCCGGAGAATCGGAGCAGCGGCAGCGGTATTGCAGTCACTCTACTGCACCGTTGTGACGAAAAGAGAGCTGAGCTGGCAATTTTCGTTTCTACCCTCACCTATGGTCATGAAGGCTGGGTCCTGACCAAAAGAACAAGATCACGGGTACAAGTGGCCGAAATGGGTTTCCTCAGGAGGGTGGCTGGCGTCTCCCTTAGAGAGGAAAACGGAGTACAGCCGCTGCTCCTTCACATTGAAAGGAGCCAGTTGAGGTGGTTTGGGCATCTGGTAAGGATGCCTCCTGGGCGCCTCCCTAGGGAGGTGTTCCAGGCATGTACAACTGGGAGGAGGCCTCGGGAAAGACCCAGGACTAGGTGGAGAGATTATATGTCCTCACTTGCCTGGGAATGCCTCTGGATCCCCCAGTCAGAGCAAGCTAATGTGGCTCAAGAAAGGGAAGTTTTGGGGTCCCCTGCTGGAGCTGCTGCCCCCACAACCCCAGATAAGCGGTTGGATGGATGGATGGAATCTTTCCGAAAACGTAATCAACAGCATCAATATCAGTCAGTCATGGAGTTTGAATGTATTAATATACACAAAAGAATATTGTTCTACATATAACCAGGAGCCCTTTCCTGCTTTATTTGGTTTGAAAAAGCATTTTTATTCTATGGAAATCAATTAGAGTGAATTAGACCAGCAATTAAATAAAGCATATTATTATATTATATTTATGTTACAAAGGATACAATATTATACTGTAGATTAAAGCAATTGTGATATGACAGAAACATCTATACTTATTGTATAGCAGAATATGTGAGCATGGCAAACACATACATTGTGCTTAGCTGTACCATGGAGACAGACTGCTTGGCATTTGCTGCTCATGCATTTCCCTGCATACATTTATGGCATAATAGTATCGTTGGATAACAGGTTCACCAGCTTAGTTCAATGTGAGCATGAAAAACACCTGCCTGGCAGAGGGATCTGTGCAAGAGACAACAAGCACATTGGAAGACTGGTTCTGCATAGTGGCTCATGTAGGCTACTCCATTCTTCCTTTGTGACTGCTGTCCAGTAGTGCTAATGATGCTCACTTCTCTTAATTCTGATTAAAGGTGTAGTCAGTCATTCTGGTGAAAGCTTGTTGATATTTAAACTCGATAAAACAATAACATCTCTCCCTTCAATGCCATAGGGTGCTCCCTCAGACGCTCCGCCCACACACTGGAAACACATTGTGTAGGCTAGGACATTGTTGTTGTGTGTGGTCTGCACCACTTTATGTTGCTATTTATGAAGCTAGGGCTCTGTAGACATTCCCTTTTTTGTTCAGCATGCACAGAGAATGGGCAGCTAGCAGACTGCAAGGAGATATTTGGCAAATTTGACAAAGTGTATTAGCTTACAATCGCTTACTATACTTTTAATCGTTTTGTAAATGGGTTTTGTATATTGTGAAAACTCAGTGTCAAAGGCATTGTATGTGCAAAAGAGCTTTTTTATTCTGTTTTGTTATGTTATTGGCTGTTTAGGTCAGTTTAGCTTTCTTACAGTGTTGATAAATCTATCACTGACTAATTTGTTTTGAATACGCTACCTTGCTTGCAGTATTGACTGCTCTGTTGGATTATGCTTATTAATGAAGTTATCACAAGTAAATCTGTGCTAGACACCCTGGGCCATGCAATAACTGATTGATTTTTTGTCCAAACAAATGTATGTGACTAAACTCAGCTTCCTCATAATAAGCAGGCAGTACATTCTGTCATATATAGCAAACCATTGCCACCTAGTGGGCGTAGGCATGTACTGTATGTTCAACCTCATTGTAAAAATAAGGCATAGATATTAGGTTATCTTCTGCCAGATGCAATTAATATAGCATGTCATTTTATTTTAAATATAGGGGACCTGGTCACAAAACATGAAATAGCTTATTTGACGCAGCCTATAATTAAATGTGCAGATTTGTATCCACTGTCTTTATAGTTGTACAGCAAGGGTCTCAGACTCGCGGCACAGGAGCCAAATGCGGCCCACGGAACAATAGTTTGTGGTCCCATACTTGAAATAAAAGCTTAGTGTTAGTTTGGCCCACACATATTTGCTCACATGCACCTGCATCAGTCGTTGCCCTGAGCGTTTTATATTTTTTAACAGTTATGGGCTACCATAGCTCAGGCTCATGTCAACAACACAAATTATCAACTTTTGTCACGTTTTGGGAGTGTCACCCAGTGAAGGGTAAATATATCCTGTAATACAGTATACTGCATGGCCAATCCTCATCAAGACTCTACCTCCAGCGGCCCCCAGGTAAGTTGAGTTTTAGACCCCTGTTGTACAGTATGGTCTAATATAAATATAGCCTCAGCTAAAATAAGATAAAAACCTACACTAAGGACACACTTCAGAGTGCAGAAAAGGCCTTGTGCATCCATGCTATTGCAGGGTAATTGGCAGCAATCTGTGGGCTAAGAGACTCCCATGTCTGTTTTGTTTACTCAGAAAATGTGGCATCCTTGAGATGCCCCTGTGCTTTATCGCTAAGTCTTTTTGAACTAAAGGCAATATGCTAATCCATAAAGGCTTCTGCTACCACCTGCCAGTCCCCATTATTTCCATGCTATTTTCAGATAAACAATGTAGAGAAGCTCAGTGCCAGTGAGAGATCTCTCAACAACAGCAACTATTATAATGAAGACAGAGATGACAGTTAGACAGACAGGTGCCTCCTAATGTCAGGGTCATTTATGATTCTTAAATATTTTAAACAATTCCAATAAATGGCAGTTGATGATGATTATGCTGTGCTGATCAAGCAGGATTCCTAATATTGTAGAATATCAATTTGGTTAAAAATGTGTTTAGCTTAGCAATACACTACTGGTCATACCAAACCAAAAGCTTCTAGGGGCCAACCCCCAGCTATGCTCTTTGCTTAAATAAAATGTTTGTTTATAAATAAAACACCTGTGTACAGCTAGTAGTAACTTAATTGTTTAAAAGGTACTTCTTGAAAACTATAACACAGTCAAATGACAAAAGAAAAAGAAACTATCCACCATTCTAGAGGTTAGAGGAATTTCTGTAAAAACCAATGGCTAGCATTCCTGTTTTAAGAACAAAGTTCAGATACTCACCCCCTCCCCCTTTACATCTGTACTCCTAGATGTGCTTGGTCTTAACATCTCACCTCAGCACCCCATGCATGCAAATGAAGCCCAACCCCCTCCCTTAGACCTTCATGTCTTCCACTGGTGAACCATTATCTTCATTAGCATTAGCACAATGGCCACAGGATAACTTTCAAGCAATGAACAAAAATAACCACACCTAATCAAATTATTGTGTAGAAGTTTCTATTTAGACAAAAACCAATAACATGAATGTAAGAGGTCAAGTCAAAATATTAGTCTCTGAGTCTAGACAACCGTAATGACATTGAAGATGTACCCATTGATTTATAAAATTATACTGGCCTGTTTGTTGCCTGTAATGAAACACGGGTGTATTTTGTCATTGTAAAATCCCAAATAGGAGAATGGTATATCTTCTCCTGTATATTAATATACATTTATGGATTAACAAAAAAATAAACAAGCATACAAGCATAAGTGACCATAGTCCACTATTGAGTAACCAATAATTGTATCATCATGGACAGAAAGGTAATTTGACAAATGTACACAAACGGGAGGAAGATGGTTTATTAATACTTCACCAAGCAATATAAATTACTCCATCTTGTGACTGCAACACAGGATGCCGTATAACTTACATGGATCATACACAAACCATGAATAAAAAATAAAAAAAATATATAGGTATAAATATGCAAACTACAAATCTGAGGCTAGGTAGTTTACATCAACATGTTCACATTCTAACACTCATAATGTTGGAATAAACAAGAAAAAAAAAAGCATTTGACAAAAATGACAAGACAATAGGTAGTTTCAAAAACAAGGATTATACAAATTAGAATATGCTCATGTATGCTCGATGTAAATAAAAAACAAGACACTGTAAATTTCATGAAAACACAACTGTTGAGATATTTGTCACATTATAACAATAGTACCTTAAACAAGCAATAAAAAGGGAATGGTAAAATCTGGGCTATCACAATACATTCATTAATTTTAGTGCAAATACAGCTGCAAACAAATGAACTATTTCTTCAAATCTGTTGCCAAAGCCCTGAGACACGTACTGCATGGAGCTTTAAACCCATATACCCGTACATCACATTGCGTCAATAACCAAAGTAACCATGTATGAAAGGGACCGCCAACTTCCCTGCATATAGAATTTGCTTAGGCAGGTACACATATTTTGTAAATGTCCTGAATATGTCGTCTATTCAAATAATTAAAAAGAAAAATGTTTCTTTCATGTTGACGTACAAGGATTCATGCAAACATCACATTTGGGACAAACCAAAAAAAAAAAATAAAAAAAAAAAAAAAAAAAAAAAAAAAAAAAAAAAAAAAAGGGCCCACAGATACAATGATGGAATGATTCAAAATAGTATCAACAAACCTGAAACCTGTGACTTTGAACTGCCTTTTGCCTGTAGGGCAGCATGGAGGACTGAAGTGGAACCACAACAGTTTCTTTACACACGTGCAAATGTCCGGGGGGGGGAGGGGGATTAGTGAGCAGACAGTGGTGAGTGAGGGGGCAGACTAGAGAACATGCAGTTAGGTGTGACTTTACTTACAGCTGAACAAGGCAAAATCACTGTGCTCAAAATGCTGTTCAAGTCAATAAACAGCATGCCAATAAGCAGTAACAGAACAGCCAAATGCAACTTCACAGGTAAACAGGATGGGTTTTGAGAGAGATAAGAAAAATGTAAACATGCAGGTTTGGATTTTGATACAGGGCACCACAAGCTCTGTGGTCTTAACCATGAACCAGCGACACTCCGTGATGCAGGGCTCGCTTCCACATGTAATAGGTGGAGCGTGGCGTGAAGGGAAAATAGGACCTGAACTCCTTGAACGTAGGGAAGGCCTTCTCCTCAAAGCGTTGCTGCAGGAATAGCTTGGCCTTGGCCTTGAAGTTGGCCAGAGCCACAACATCCAACGCAAACATGGGCTCACCCACCGCTGCTTTGGTGGCAACGGCCGGAGATACAGCAGGCCCCCCGAACGCCGCCGGACCCCTGGCGAACGAGATCACACTGAGGCCAACCGCACCCCTATCGACCACCTCATCCTCCACTCCCACTGGCCCGTCGTCGAGACCCTGCGGCGCGTGGAGCTTTGCGACGCGGCGGACCCCCTTCTTCTTCTTGTTCGGCCTGTGACTTCTGCGCCACCACCAGTAGAGACAGGGGGACATGGTCGGGTACTTCAACTTAAACTTAGCCAGGGACCACTTGGACTTCTGAACGTGGACCTTGGCGGCATCCCTCAGATGCTTCCTGCTCACGTAGGCCAGCCGGAAGCTTTTGTGGTTGAGCTTACAAACCATCGCGCGGGTAACGGCGGGCTGGTTGGCGGTTTGTAGGACATGGGGGGTGAAACCTTTAGGGCTCTTGTCAGCATCAGAGCTCTCCTCGCTGCTTCCTACGGGATGCTTGTAGCCTCTGTTGAGCAACATGGCCTCCCTCCTCCAGTTGTAGTAGGTCGACCTGGAGATCCCTGGGAATTTCCTCTTGAAGACCCTGAAGGGGAGGGTGGTGTTCATGGCGATGCAACTCTGCAGACATCGCTTGGCCTCCTGCATGTGGAGCACATTTTGGGCCCGTTCCCCCTCCAGCTTCCCGAGGCTGAGGCCAAACATGCTGGCCACGCTCTCGGGTCGCTCGGCCTCGCCCTGCTTGCCTTCCGGCGACGACCAAGTCTCCTGCTCCGTGCTCCCACCGGGACTCGCCTCCCCGGCGGAGGACGCGGTGGAGAACGTGCCGCCAGACACCATGAGTTCGTGCTTCCAGTTATAATACGTCGACCGGGAGATGTCGGGAAAGAACTGCTTGAACTCATGTAGCGAGACCAGCTTCCCCTCCAGGTAGCAGGCCTGCAGGAAGTGCTTGGCCTCATATCTTGCGGTGGACTTCTTGCAATGCTCCTGAGACTGCCTCCTCCAGCGGTAGAAGGTCCGCTTGGTGATGTTGTACTTGTCCTTCAGACAAGAGTAAGACGCCTGCGACTCCCCGTTCCGCAGCTCCGGGCTTTTGGGGGCCGGGGCCCCATGCTCGCTGCCGGGGCTGCCGAACTTGAGGTCGCTCGCCTGGACTAACGCCACGAAATGGTCGGGCTTGAACACAGAGCCGGCTTGCAGATCACCGGACCACATAATGTGCAGGGTCACCGGGCCCGGGTCCATGGGACAGTTCCGCGGACGGATGAGTCTGTTGAAGTAGGGCCGGATCTTGAGGTTGAACATGGGGTAGATGGAGTAGATGTTGCATTGCAGAACTGAAGACAAGGCATACACATGCCACATGTTGGCGTAAGACCCAGGGAAGCAGGAGGCTTTGACGTCGGCATCAAAGATGGCCTCCAAGACCGCTACGGGCAAGTTGAGCATATCCTCCGTCTCCTCGGCACAGAGGCTGAAGCGAGCTGCCTGGAGCATCATTTTGGAGTCGATCATCCCGCACATGTAGTATCTCTTCCACATAAGCATCTCCACCACCGTCCTAACCTGCGGACCACAACACAGTGGATTAACGTGAAAGAAAATCAACAAACAATCAAACATTACAAAAGAAAAAAACATTGCCATTGTTTTTGATTAGTTATTCTAAAAGTAATGACAATAGCAATTGACAACATAATAAAATGGGACATAATATTTAGCAAAGTATTTTACCCTGCAGTGCAGACCAGCAGCATGTTTGTAGCATAGTAAAAAGCTATTGTACACGGGCTTCAGCAATAAAATCATTTTTAAAACAATAACAACTGCTTACCTGCAGCTCCAAACTAAGTCCGGTTGTTCCCACCAGCAACAAGCTAGCTGCGTCAAACAGCAGGTTCCCTTCTCCCACACACGAGAGGGGCAGAAGCTCTCCGGGGGCATCAGCCGGATACAGGCTATGGGCAATGTCGTCGATGCCCGTCCACTCAGGGAAATCCTGGCAGGGGGAGCTGGGAAGCTGGAACGGAGACAGGACCTGTTCCACTTCAAGCGCCACTCTGGTAAGGGTGTCCAGGCCAGAGCTCTCTGTGGCATCCTGGAGCTCTCCCAGAACAGACAGAACCACTTGGCTCCTCTGAATCATACCTTGAGGAACCCAAACAGACAAGCCAGTGAAGATAATAAGCTAGTATGGAATATGTAAGTTTAATAAAAATGTTTTTTTTTTATGCATTGAAATGGTATGATTCATATACTGTACATTATTACAGACCTATGTAGAAGTAAGAAAGAACGAATGACATTTTGAACAAGTGCAATGATGTGTGTAAACAAACTCAAATAATAATTTCCTATATCCTATGTTTTCATTGTGGGTGCAGCATGTCAAATTGGGTGTTAGTTTGCTTTTAGAAAAAAACGAAATGTCTGAAAAATAGATAGATAGCCTAGTGGTCTAATAGATACATGTAGTGCCAATCGATAGATCACAATTTCTAAAGATGTTTAGAATTAACCAAACATTTCATACTCATAAGTTAGACCAAAACACCGGATATTGTACTAAAAGGTTTTTATATATATTTCTTATTTTTTCCTCACAATTTCGGGGCAATATTTTGTAGTAAATACTAAATTCGCATCTAATCACTAAACGCCATTTTTAAATAATAAACAATCATTCAAATAGGCTATTTAGGCTACTCACCTGAAACTTCAGATAAAACCTGTCTTTGAAATACAGTCAATCAAAAGAAGGAATTAACCGCGTAAAAGCTGGAAATATTTGCGCTTCGTTGAGTTTAGTCCATTGTGTTCGTTCTCGAAACGATTGTGTCTACAGAGGACAGAATGGCGATTTAGGAGTGATAAGCAGCACCACCCTTCAGGAAATTGTCAATCCCCTATTCGCTTTTTGTCTCCAGGTTAAGAAACACCCCCTGCCCCCCTGAAATAGGAAAGCCAGGGTCAATTTCAATGTGAAGTGTTAACAAAAGCCAATGTGTCATGGGCAATCGCCACTCGCCAGAAAAACAGGGCCCTACAACAGTCACAAGTATCGGTGCCTAAACTTCATAGCGTTTGAGGGTTTATTTTTGCTCACCAAAGTCCAGATGTCACTAGTTCATTTCCAATGTTGTGAAGTACCTGTTGATTGCATTTGGTGGTTGTTTTTAACCCATCAGTCTTTTAATGAAATTAACTTTCGCACTAATAGGAGAGAGAACTGTATTTAAATTACCCTATACATCTCAAAATATCTATACGTTTTTTTTTATCTTTCAAAAAATGACATGGTCTAATAATTGCAGTTCTAAAACTTCTCAGTGGATGAGTATAGAGACAAAGGGAAAACTTGTTTGTGGATTAGTGACTGGATGCAGACAAGGTGTGGAGCGGAGAGTTCAGCAAAGAGTAGTAAGATCTCTGGTTTACAGGTCTGTCCCTATCTGCAGCGTATCACTTTTAACACCTCTCAGCCCTCTGGCCTTTTGCAGGATTTTAGTAACAAGGCCTTTTGTTCTAAACATGCACAGCCATCCCTGTCCTGATACCCAGCCCCCTACATAGACACCAACACTCAGGCTTGCTGAATGACACACTTATCCACACACACACACACACACACACACACACACACACAACACACACTCTCTAGGGGACAAATGCTATTGTCCCCCACTAGTGTGTCCATCCAAGCACTTGGTAGACAAGCTGGTGCCAGGATTCATTGGAGTTCAAGGCTTTGACCGAAAACCTATCAGCTGATAGTATGTGTGTGTGTGTGTGTGTGTGTGTGTGTGTGTGTGTGTGTGTGTATTGGAGGTTGCATATTTGTTTGAATTTTATTTTGAGATTTTGTGTGTCCAGGGACATATATTGTGTATCAGTGTGTGTAAATAATCCATGATGATTAAAGTTATTTCCATTTATATAAGTGCATATGTGTGTTTAACTGTAGCTATATCACATCAAAAGTTGAGGAAAGCAAGTTATTTTGAGAGTATTTACACCAGCTGTGATTCAGACAAGGTACAGAATAAATAATCTTTAGAGGAAACCCACACAACCGCAGTCTTGGAGCATGTACGACAGTTTAACTGTAGCTGTAAATCATACATATAATTTATTATTAGCTACTTGTGTGATTAATCTTAATCACAGTTTATACAAGGGCTCTTTTTAATGTGCGTTTAATGAAATACATACATTTTAATCCCCATTTTTATCACCATACATCTAACCTATATTCTCACCCTGGTTTAGGGGAATGCTTTGTAAAAACCCATTTCTGCTCACCAATTCCTCTACCCCTAAGAGACAATCACACACCTTAAGTGTGTAGATTAGCTGCACTGTGCTGCACTGTGAACACAAGAGTTGGCTCAGCTTGCTTGCGGCCAGCCCAGTGGGCAAGCATTTAAAATGCAAATAGGGCCCAACACTAGGGCTGGCTCCGGCGGTCTCTCACCTGCTGTGTACTGTATGTGTATGTGTGTGTGTGTGTGTGTGTGTGTGTGCCGCTGTGTGTGTATGTGTGTCTAGCTGTGTGTGTGTGTCTGTGTGTGTCCGTGTGTGTGTGTGTGTGTGTTCTCACTTAGGGGCAGTCAGAGATAAGGAAAGGCTGGAGAGATTTTTGAAGATAGGGTTCTTTAATGCACAGGTCTTGCAATTGGCGTTGTACGTGTCAGTGGTGTGCCTGCATTGATTCCTGAAAGTGTATATTTATTATCAAATAGGTTTGACGAGTTTTAACCCTTGTAATGTACTCCGGGTCAGAATGACCCAAATCACTAGCTCTTGTGGCAGATAGAAGGCGCTAAACC